>PVKE010046326.1:0-12295 GCA_004027555.1 Craseonycteris thonglongyai | reverse complement strand
CCGTCATGGCCTTCTTCCTTCTGTGGTACTGAATGAACACGCCCGCCTGGCCCGACGCCACCTGCTGGAGGGGCGCGCCTATGAAGATGTCGCTGATGTCCTCGTAGGTCCGCCTGGCTGTCCATTCCTTGGGTGGCACTATCTTAGCCACGCCGGCTCGATGAGCACCTTGGGACTCGATGTAAGCGATGTATTTGTCGAAATCTTTAAATTCTTCCAGGGTTGGGTAGAAGGTCAGGATTGTACAACTGGGGTTCTGGGCACCACAGTGCTTAGACTTCATGGCTGTGATATAGGAAGACGTGGGCCCCCAGGTTCGTAGGTACGTTTCGGATACTGGGAATGCCAGGATTAATGTCTTCTCTACTTCTTTAAAAAAAAAGGAAACGTTTGGTATATCTCTGAGGCAGTAACTCAGACTCGATTGAGCTTTTAAACAAATGATGGGAAAGCACTTCCGGGCTTGCTGGTTCTCCAGCGGGGCTCCACTCTCGCCAGCATTTTGAGCTGGAGGGAAATGGGAGTGATTCCCAGAGGAGCGGGCCCTCTGAATCCAGTGGGGGCCCAGCCTGCAGCTCTGTGAGGTCCCTCAGTTGGCCTGTTGGGGTCTCTGAGGGCTCTCCTGATTCACAGGCTTAAGTGCACAGCTGGATCCTCACCTCACTGTAGTGAGATGTCCCTTCAAGGAAGCGTAAAAGCGAAATGTAAAGAAAAGAATACAGAATATTTGAAAGTAAGTAGATGGCAAAAGCAATACTGATTGAGCACCAAGCTAAAGAATATTGGCAAGACACTGTTAATTTTTTTTTAAGATTTATTTTTATTGTTTTTGATAGAGAGAGAGAGAGAGAGAGAGAGAGAGAGAGAGAGCAATAGAGATACAGAGAGAAGGGGGAGGGCCCAGAACAGTCTCCATAGTTGCACATCATTGGTTTTTCCACATAGTTTCATTCCACAGGTGGGCACGGGGCTGCACAGGGCAGGAACTGGGCCACGGTCTCACCCCAGTGAGAACTGAACTGGGGGAACTCCCCAGTTCATCATATGGGTCCACATAGGCCAGAGGAGGGATTTGATCCTCGGTTCCTGGGGCTGCAAAGTGGGCACTTAACCCACTGAACCATCCTGGCTTCCCCAATACTGTTAAATTTAAAGTTAGAATTGCAGGGCAAAAACAACCCACTGTTGGTAGCAATGTAGATTGGGGCAGTCACTATGGAAAACAGTATGGAAGTTCCTCAAAATTAAAAAGAAAACTACCATATAAGTCAGCAATCCACCTCTGGTTAAGTATCCAAAGGAAATGGAAACACAATATCAAAGAGGTATCTGCACCCGCATGCTCATTGCAGTGTTATTCACAGTAGCTAAGATATGGAAACACTCTAAGTGTCCATCAGTGGATGAATGGATAAAGATGCAATATCATTCAGCCATAAGAAGGGAATCCTGCCATTTGCAATCACATGGGTGGAATTTGAGGGCATTATGCTAAGTGAGATGTCAGGCAGAAAAAGGTATAATAAACACCACATGGTATCACTTCTAAGTGGAGTCAATTTTTTTTTTTTTTAAGTGAAATTTATAGAAACAGAGTAGAAAAGTAGTTGCCAGGGACAGGGGAGGTAAAAAGGAGAGGTAGGTAAAAGATTACAGACTTTCAGCTATAAAGTAAGGTTTGAGGAGTTAATGTAAAACATGGTGACTTTAGTTGATATCAGTCGTGTTGTATAAGTGAAATTTCCTAAGACTATAACTTAAATGTTCTTACTGGATTAAAAAAAAAAAAAGAAAGAAAGGTGAATATATGAGGTGATTGTTAAGTTGTTTAACTGTATGAGGGGAATTCTTTCATAATGTATACATATGGCACATCACCATGATGTTCACTTTCCATATTTCAATTATTCATCAATATAGCTGAAATTAAAAAAAAAACATATTTCAGGGCAAATCATAAGACAGAAAAAGACGAACGTCTAACTGAAATAAAAGAAAATTAAGCAAGTTTGTGAATAAATGAGCTAAGCACTCAACTCAAGGAACTGGATGAATTAACCTCAAAGATAAATTAAGGAAAGGAAAACAATGATAATAAGCTGTAAAAGTTACAAAAGAAAACGTAACATTCAATAGAAATGGCGAGCAAATCCAAAACCCAGTCCTTAGAAAAGACCATTGGAAGTGAAAAGACATAAGCAATGAAGAGAAAAGTACAAATAAACCACATTGTGATAAAATAGGGGACATAGCTAAAAATCCAGCAGAGAAATGTTTAAAAATTATAGTTTCATCTTGTGAACACCTTGGTGCTATAAAATAGTTTTGAGAAGTAAAATGGATCACTTTTTCAAAAGTACAAATACCCCCGAGTGGTCCAAGAAGAAAGTACAATCCTAATATATACCAATAAACTTAATAATAGTCTAGGGCCCAGGAAATGGTTTCCTTTAAGGATTCAGCCTCTGAATGAAACATGCTACGGTCAAGCAAGGTCAGGCTATACATATGTCCCATCCCAACTCCAATTCAATCAGCATTATCCCCATTCTACTACCCCCAATAAATTTCTAACTTAAAGGCTCATGTTTTCCAAATTCCTTCCAAATGATTCACCCCTTCCCGGTTCTAGAAAACCTCTTCTCTCTCTTGGATACCAGCTGCTTAACTGCGGTAATTTTTTCCTGAAAACCTTTTCAATCTTTACCAAAAAAATATTAAGGGGATGCCAGGATGGCTCAGCAGGTAAAGTGCTCACTTTGCAGCCCCAGGAACTGATTAAATCCCAGTCCCCGCCCATGCGGGCCCATGTGCTGAACTGGGGTGTGCTTCCCATGCGGGAGGCCCCCAGCCCAGTTGCTGCCCTGCTCGGCCCCTGCCCACCTGTGCGGAACAAAACCAGTGCACAACTATGGAGATGGCTCTGGGCCCTCCCCTTCTCTCTGTCTCTGCCTCTGTCTCTCTGTCAAAAACAATACAATAAAATCTAGAAAGGAAAATATTAAGAAAAAAAGTAACCCCACAAGTCTGAAAAACACAGTTTAAAACTAAAAACTTGTTTTAATTCTAGGAAATGATATCCCAATGCACATTTCTCAATTATATATATATATACCATATATGATATAAGTATGTCTTTAAATTTGTAATAGGAAAATAACTCGTTTGCTAGCAAGCACAAGTATCAGAAATGAACTGACCTACCTTCTACCAGCAAAATCCTTGGTCCAGGTGAAGGTTCTGCAGGAGGACCTAGAGAGACAGTGCCCACCTGATAGCTAGCGGGCAAATGCAGCCCCATCCTGATGCGCCTGGCTTTATACCTGGGCAATAGGTTAATCTAATCAGTGCCCAACTACTTTAATCACATGGCTAGAGTCCTGGTTAATGCCCGTGTGTGTGTGTGTGTGTGTGTGTGTAAGACATTTATTCAGCATCAGGATCAGACTATTACAATTAGCTATCAGGGTGCAAATAAATAAATAAATAAATAAAACCTTGTGTTGGAACACTTTACACTGTCCACAAAACAGAAACTAAAAATGACATGTTATAAAATTAGTCACAAATACAGTCCTCAGAGTTTTTGCCCACACTCATGATTATTGTCTAAAATACGTCTTCTTCGCAGGAGCCAGGCCCCGCCACCACTGTGCTTGGCTGAATTCACCCATCTGTTGTAATCCATGGCTTCCCTGTCACTTCTCGGTTTCTCCTCTCCTGCTGAGCTTTGCCTCCTGGCAGTCATTAAAACCTTCAGCCACTCCCACAGCTGCTGCAGCTCCTGGGACCCCCCACAGCCACCTTGATTTCCTGGTTTGGCAAAGTTGTGGCCTCCACAGGGGCTAGAGCTTTTGCCTCCAAAGTTTTCTCCTTTCGTGGGTCCACAATTTGAAGATTGTTATAATTGCCCAAATCATTGTAGCTTCCACCACCTCCCAAATTACTTCCATCATCACCAAATCCTTTATAGCCACCCCCCACTGCCACCCTATCCACCACCATGGCTGCCACCAAAGCCACCTCGACCACGGAAGTTTCCTCCATGATCAAAGTTGTCATTCCCACCAAAACCACCTCCACGACCACTCGACCCCTTGGGCTGGATGAAGCACGAGCCACCTTTTGCTTAGGGCTTTCCTTACTTCAAAGGTGTGGCCATTCACAGCGTGGCATTTCTGAGTGATGGTTTTGTCTACAGAGTCACAGTCATCAAAGGTCACAAAAGCTACACCTCTCTTCTTACCACCGCCTCGGTCGCTCATGATTTCAATCACTTCAATTCTCCCAACACTGTTCAAAATCATCTCTTAGGTGATGTGCTTCAGTGTCTCCCTTAATGCCACCCACAAAAATCTTTCTCACAGTTAAGTGGACAGCAGGTCTTTGAGGATTTTCTCCTGACACAACCCTCTGGTTCCATAACCCATCCATGCCCCTCGTGGGCCGTGCATTATCCTTGGCTGCACCCACGGTGGCGTAGGTGACAAACCCGAAGCTCTGGAGGGCTTGGTGTTGGATCTCTCAGCACCACACAGTCTGTGAGCATTCCCCATGGCTCTGAATGGCTCTGAATGGCTCTGAATAGCTCCGAATGGCTCCAAATGGCTCCTCGGACTCTCAGCGGCTGTTTCAAAGCCCAAACCTCCATGAGGAGTTTCTGCAGCTGTTCCGGAGGAACACGGGAGGGGAGACTTGAATGATACTTGCTCAGCGGTATCTACCGAAAAAAGCTGCCTGTCTGTGTTTTGCAAAGCAATCTTAAAACAAAGCAAACGAAGAGAAGAGGTTGAAAATAAACAAGTGAGAAAGTAAAATCATTCAAACACTAAAGAAAAAATACTGATCAAGCAGTAATTAATTTCAACTGTATTTATAGGATAAAGGAAGGTTGTTTTATAGTCATCCAAAGGAAAAACTCACTAAGAAAATATACAATGATGAACTTTTTGCACCTAACCACATAGAACCGAGACATAGAATACAAAGATTAAGAATTATAAGGGAAAACTGAAATATCTGCCATCATGTTAAAAGTTGTTTTGTTTTGTTTTTTAAATATCATCTCTCAGAAACTGGCAGATAAGCAAAGAAGAAAATTAATAATGCTACAAAAGTTTGAACAACATTAACAACTTTGACCATATAACCTGCGACAATCATATAGAAAATGGAAAATGTTTTTCAATATACATAAAAATTGAGGAGCTGGGATGGCTCAGTGGTTTAAGCACCCCCTTTGCAGCCCCAGGGACTGAGGATCAAATCCCTGCCCCAACCCCCACGGACCCACATACTGAACTGGGGTGTGCCTCCTATGCAGAAGGCCCCCAGCTTGGTTCCTGCCCTGTGTGTCCCCCACCCACCTGTGTGGAACAAAACTGTCGAAAACTGATGACGTATGACTATGGAGATAGCTCTGGGCCCTTCCCCTTCTCTCTGTCCCTCTCTGTCTCTCTCTGTCTGTCTCGGTCAAAAACAATAAAATACATTTTTTTTTAAATCTTAATAAGGGAAGCCGGGATGGCTCAGTGGGTTAAGCGCTCACTTTGCAGCACCGGGGACCGGGGATCGAATCCCGGCCCCGGCCCGTGCGGAACCATATGCTGAACTGGGAGCTTGCCCAGTTCAGTTCTCTCTCTGTCTTTGTATCTCTCTCTCTCTCTGTCAAAAAAATATATATATTTAAAAATCTTAATATATATATACTTATATATCTATATAAATTCACAAAAACTTACCAATATAAGACCACAAAAATAAATATTAAAATTCTATAGAATCAACATATTGAGGTTCTTGACCACAAAAAATAAAATTAAAAGCCAATAATAAAAAAACTGAACCCAACCATATTTACCTGAAAATTAATACCCATATAACATCTACAATAATATCCACATACTATATAAAAATCTATTGATTTTTCTGTTCAACTTAAGCAGTTTGTAAAAAAAATAAAACAGAATTTGCAAAACAAAAAGGAAAGATAAAAAAATGATAAACAAAAGGGAAAATGAACATAGACAAAAATATAGACAATAAAAACAGAAATTCGATACTTTTAAATAAAATGAAAATGAAGTGCTGGTGATCCTATGAAGGAACAAATGATGTGTCTAGGGCTCGGGCAGGACATACACAACAGGTGCCTGGAGCATCTTGCAGTGCCTGAAATTAAGGATGGACATGCTAAAAACAAACATATTGATGAGGGTCTAGGAACCAAAGAAAACAATTTCAGCAACAAAATAAAGTAGCATTGAATGATAACCCAAAGTATAAAATAAGCATCTATGAGTCATAATGATATAAATAAATGGCTGAGTAAATCAAAAATTGAGAAAAGGAGACAAATAAATCTTTCCTGCCAAAGACTCCAAATAAATTTTGTAGTAGTCCATCCTACAGGAGGGAGGTACTGACACCCTGTCCCCTGATTGTGGGCTGTGAAAATCCACTGTCTTTAGGAGTACAGTGTCCGAGGGTGGGAGTAGAAATTTTATAGCGGAGAACCCTGACAAACACTGTATTGCCCATGTCAACTTTGAGTCCTAAACTATGTCAGTAGTACTATATGCCCATAATATGATATGATAAAAATATGGCTCTTTACCTTTGTAATCTTCCTCTGGAAATCACATAACCCCATGCTAACCATAAGAAAAACAAATTCCAAAAGAGGGGCATCCTACCATGTACCTGAAAAGTATCCCCCCAAATTGGCAAGTTTCTATACAAATCTTTTGTCGAACACAAGAAAAGTCTTGAGAATCTGTTACAGCTGAGAGAAACCTAAGGGGACATAAATACTAAATATAATTTGTTATCTTGAATGGGATCTTGAGACAGAAAAAGGACATTGGGTGAAAACGGAAGAAATCGGAATAAACTGAGGCCTTTAGTAAACAATAATATATTGGTATTGGTTCACTAATTGCAACAAATATACCATAGTACTTAATGTAAGATGTTAGTAATAGGTGAAAATGTGAGTGAGGTGGGGTGGGGGTGGTTATATGGGAACTCTTATCTGTTCAATTTTTTGTAAATCTAAAACTGTTCTAAAAAAAATAAAGCCTTACTAAATGTAATAAATAAATAAACAAGAGAAAGCATCAATAAACAATATTAGAACGGAAAATATTAAAAATATAATCTAGATTTTTAAAAATGGTCTATGAGGGAAGCCAGGATGGCTCAGTGGGTTAAGCACTCACTTTGCAGCCCTGGAGACCGAGAATCAAATCCCGGCCCCGGCCCGTGTGGACCCATATGCTGAACTGGGGAGTGCCCCCAGTTCAGTTCTCACTGGGGTGAGACCCCGTCCCAGTTCCTGCCCTGTGCAGCCCCGCACCCACCTGTGGAAGGAAACTATGTGGCAAAACAAATGATGTACGACTATGGAGACTTTTCTGGGCCCTCCCCCTTCTCTCTGTCTGTGTCTCTGCATCTCTCCCTGTCAAAAACAATCAAAATAAATCTTTTTTTAAAATGGTCTATGAAACAATATAATATAAACCAAATGGTTCTATAAGCCCCTATATGATTATTTTTTTAAAGAAAGCAAATTTTTTTTAACATTTTTAAATTATGAACTAAAATGTGCTTACCGAAATTCACAGAGCACTTTGTGCAGCTTAACTGTACATATATTAATAACTGGTAACAACTGTCGAGTGAACAAAAGTGAAACCACCACCCAGTTCAGGAAACGCAACATTGCCGGGCACCCAGGAGACTGAGCTGTGAGGCTGACGGGCTTCTCCCGGAGCACCGCCCCGTCAGCCTCCTAGACTAATTCCATCCCAGCTACAGGCATATTAATGTTGTAAGCAACCTACATTGAAAGCCGCACCCATTTTTGAAATGTTACAAGACCTCCTTTAAAAATTAGAATCACACCTCATGTACTTCCATGTATTCTTTTGCATTTACTTTTTCTTCATGGTGTTGTTGCATATAGCTGGACTTTGCTCTGTTTGGGGTAAAGTACTCATTCCTATGAACGTTTCTGTCGTTGCTGGGCCTTTGGGTTGTTTCTGCGTTTGGCCTCTCACACTGTTGCTCTGAACATTTTCCCACTCATACGCTGGACACCCCTCATTCGTGCCGAAAAGTAAATCTATTGGTTATAGGTTACGTGAATTTAAATTTTATCTTACCAGGTAGTTTTTCAAGTTTTTACCAAGTACATTCTCATTAGTTTCAAAAAGCTGCTCATTGCTCTTCCCTTTTGCAAACCTCTGGCGATCAATCAGCCTTTTTAGTTTTAGCCAATCAGGTGAGCGTATAGGGTTATCTCATTATAACTTGCATTTCCCTGACTAATAATGAGCATGAGCAATTTTTTATGTTTATCAGCCAATTGAATATGCTCCTTCATGTGCCTAATCAAGTATTTTATCCACTTTTCTGCTGGGTTGTCTGTCTTTCTGTCTTTGTAGTAGTTCTTTCTATATTCTGGATATAAGCTCTTTATTGGATATGAGTAACACCATCTTTCACTCCTTGATTTGTCTTTTTACTCTCTTTTTCACATCTTCTGATGAACAGAAGTCCCTCTTTACAAGTATTATAATAAAAGTAGCTAATATTCAGGTATTGTTCAATGTATTCTGCATAGAATAACACTTTTAATCCTCATAATGACCCTATTAGCCATCAGGGAAATCTTATTAGCCCTATTTCTCAGGTGAGGAAACTGAGTCAAGGAGGAATGTCTTGATACAGAAAAGCAATTTGCTCAAAGTGACTGATCTAGTAAGTGGTGGAGTCAGGTATTCAAATAAGAATTTCCAAAATGATTCTTTAAAAGGAGAGCAAAGAAGGGTGACTCCTCCCCTATCAAACTGCACTATTTGAGCCGTAGTAGGTAAATACATTATATACAGAATAGAAGGGCCAGGCACAATATATGAATACATGGGAATCTGTATATACCGGTAATGGAAGTGACATACCAAAGTGGTGGCGAGGAATGGACTATTCAATATATGGTACTTACTTAAATTTGAGATAGATTACAGTCTGAAGATATAAACTTTTAAAGACGATTAGAGAAAAAATTAAAATGTCTTTATAAACTCAGGGTGAAAAAAACATCTTAAAAGAACCAAAGCACTGGGGATGTCAGGACAGTTCAGCAGGTCGAGCGCTTGCTTTGCAACTGCAAGGTCTGGAGATCGTGTCCCAGCCCTGGCCCATGCAAACTCACATGCTGAACTACGGCACACACGGTAACCGCTGTGATGGCTCAGCAGTGAAGGTTCCTGCCTCCCGTGCAAGAGGCCCCCAGTCGGTTCCCCGCCCCACGCAGCCCCACATCCACCTGCATGGAGTGAAACTGTCACAACTAATGATGTACAGCTATGGAGACTCCTCTGCCCCAACCCCTTCTTTCTCTGTGTCACCTTCTCTCAAACAATAGAATAAATCTTAAAAAAACAAGAGAAGGGGAAGCCGGGATGGCTCAGTGGGTTAAGCGCTCACTTTGCAGCGCTGGGGACCGAGGATCGAGTCCCGGCCCCGGCCCGTGCGGAACCATATGCTGACTGGGAGCTCCCCTAGTTCAGTTCTCTGTCTCTGTATCTCTCTCTCTCTCTCTCCTCTGTCAAAATAAATAAATAAATAAAATATATATATTTTTAAAAAAAACAAAAACAAAAGAAAAGCACCATGATGGAAATGTCTGATATATGTAACTGCTTTTAATGTTGTGACAAATGCGATGGTGATTTTTACATATGGACTTGACTTGGCTAAGAGATGTCCAGAAGCATTATTTCTGGGTGTGTCTGTGTGGGTATTCTGGGAAGGGGGTTAGCCTGTGCATCATTAGACTGCGTAAAGATGCTTTCACCAAAAAGGTGGGAGCAGAGCCTGCACAGAACACAAGAGTATTGGAAGGACGAACTCACTCTTTGCTTGAGCTGACATTATTATTTTTTGCCTACTCTGGGGCATCTTACATAGGTATTCTTGGTTCCTGGGACTAGAACTTATACCATTGGCTCCCAGATTCTCAGGCATTCAGACTCAAACTGAATTACACCATGTTCCTGGTTCTCTGGTTTACAGACAGCCAATCTGGCCAATCATGGGACTTCTTGGCCTCCATAACCACTTGAACTAATTTCTATAATAGAGCTCCTCATCTATATCTGTTATCTATCTTAGTGATTCTGTTTCTTTGAAGAACCCTGACTAAATACAATGACATAAAAAAATAAAAAATAAAAACTTAAAAGAAATTACAGGCAAGGGAAGTTTTTCATCATGCCTAAAATAGACAAGGCATTGGTATCCTGAATATCAGAGAACTTCCACAGATCAATTAAAAAACATTTTTTTTAATTAAAAAAAAGGTCAACCTTAAAAAAAATGAGCAAAACCTAGGGATAGGCAATGCACAAAAGAGGAAATCCAAATGGCCAATAAATATGAAAAGATGTGTAGTATCACTAGTAATCAGGGAAATGAAAAGAGATGGTATTTTTCACCCATTTAGATGAAGAAAAATTCAAAGGCTTGACAACATAAAAAATGCCCCAAGATATGGAGAAAACAAGACTCTCCCACACTGCCAATGTAGATAGAAATTGGAGGTTGTTCCTATGCCTAAAAAGTTGTGAATGAACATGTATACAATCCAGTAATTCTGTTTCTATGTACTAAGCCGGGGGTGGCGAACCTATGGCACGCGTGCCCAAAGTGGCACACGGAGCTGTGAATACCATTTAAAAAATTGTTTATGCTCTTATAGACATAAAAATAATCGATACCTCTATCTCACTCGATGGATTGGCACGCGAGTCGAGCGAGTATACCGTACTCTTATTTCATAAACTTTGGCACTCAATCGCCAAAAGGTTCGCCACCACTTCCCTAGACCCTGCCTGTCTCCTTCTTCCTTTCTAGTCCCCAGACACAAATGAACTTCCTTTCTATTCCTGGAAAAACAAAAACACTAAGTCCCACTTTAGGCCTACTACATTTGCTGTTTCCTCTAAACGGAAATCAGCTCTGGACCAGTTGGGTCTCAGAAAGGTCTTCTGGTCTCAGAAGCTTCTCCCTGATCGTCAGAGCCCAGGCCCTTCAAGCCCTGCCCAGTCTGCTCTATTGCTCCGTCCCCTCTAGTTCATTCACAGCATCTGTGACCAAGTACAATTATCTTGTTCATTTATTTGTGGACTTATCGGGATGAATTGAAAAACTAACCTTGTGAAATACACATGTGGTCTTGAAATGACAGTGGAGACTTGGAGAGAACATATTAAAATGAGGGCATTTTTGTCCTATGCTTGCTCATGTCTCACAGCAACTTGGGTCCTATTGCCCAGCTAAGTACCAGACGATTTCCACCAAGTCATCCTCAAGATAATGGCTGCAAACCAAATCCCCACAGCGGGCCAGCCAGAACCCAACTACCACCCCCAACTTCATTCACCAACAACACACAATTTACCAGCCCATAAAAATACGTTTTGCTTAAATGGTTTGATATAATTATTAAGAGAAATGCAAAAAACAAATAACATCAACTATTAATATTTTATATTTAATATATTTGTGAACAAATACTGGTACTAACACATTTTAAATACATCAATACATCAGAAAGATAATAAATTATTATCTGAGCTCTAATGACCTAATTGGTCAAAAAAGTCTAATTTTGCAAGAAGGGGGGTGGGGGGGAGGCAGGAATTAGAGGGAGGGAGACTGGAGAACCTAAACCCAGAAGTTCTGCAACATTCAGAATTGCCCCAGCAGGTGGGAGTCCGGGCAGATCAGGTCCTGGCAAACTCAGAACCCAATTCGCAGAGATACAAAAGCGCGCAGTGGGTGAAACCTCAGTGGGCGACACAGCAGTTAGCAGTGTCCAAGGACATTTTAGGGTCTGGGAGGAAGAACTATGGTGAACTTGGTAAATAACACGGGCTCAGCCCATCTAAGGGCAACGCCCAGGAACTCTCATGCAAGACCCGTGCCCTGCACACTCACTCCAAGCTCTGAGCTGTAAAGGTAACCAGTATAAGGGTCTCCCAAGACAAGAGCGGTGGGGAACAAGGCTCCCGGGGGCCTGGGGGACAGAGGCACAGCAGCGCTCACAAGCCTTTACAGGATGTCTGCGCTGGGGGCGAGGCAGGCTGGGGCGGGCAGGGCTCCGCGGTGCTGGGAGTCGGGTCCGGAGCTGTGTGCTCGGTGCCCACTGAGAGGCGCCTCTTAGCCTGGGCCTGGGCAATGCACTCCTGATTCCCCTGTTTCCGAGGACGCCCACGCCCGCATTTGC
>PVKE010046325.1:0-12303 GCA_004027555.1 Craseonycteris thonglongyai | reverse complement strand
ATATTTATAGAGAGTAATTATTTTATCTTCAGTGCATATTTATTTCTATTTTACTCTTAACAGATAGAGAAAGAGACAGAGACAGAGACAGCTAGAGAACCGAACTGTGGGAACTCCCCAGTTCAGCATGTGGGTCCTGCCTGGGCCGGAGCCGGGATTCCATCCTCGGTCCTCGTGGCCTCAAAGCGAGCGCTCAACCCGCTGAGCCGTCCCGGCTTTCCCCGGAATCTGTGTAATTTTTACCAACCAATGTCACCCCAATAAATTTGACAATTAAAAAACAAACGAAAACTCTAGTATATATGCATGGAGTCTTGTAAAAAAAGTAAGTTCATGTAACTTCCAAAATTGATTGAGCTGTTAAATAATAGGACATAAGAATTTTGAAAATTTATAAAATTTACTATAATTAAAAAAATTTATTTGTGGTGGTTTGTATTTGCTTTGTGGTATGATTCACTGATAAGGAGAAATGAGTAGGTAATGTAGTATATTCACCAATATTGTCTGTGTCAGTAGAGAATGTTGTAGTGTGCTATAGGTTTTTCTCTTTACAACAAAATGGAAGTAGCTTTGAAAGTGCCAACTGCCTGCCTGTTCACATGCTTCTACATACCCCAAAACTTGATAGATTTTTTTTTTAAGGAGCAATTTACAAGTCAATTTAGCCAAAACTGTTGGTTAGAGAATACAAATAACCATGTTGCTTTTAGATTGTTGCTTTATAGTTCTGTACTAGTAAAGCAGAAACAAGGTAGGGCTATTTAATGTTTGTGGAACTTGGTCTATTTTAATTTCAGTGTAACATTTGGGAGAGTGTCAGCCAGGGCAGGCTAGGTTACACTGCAGTAACAAAGTCTCAGTGGCCTAAACCCAACAAAGATTTATTCTTCTTTGGAGTCCACTGTGCACTCTTCCAGACATTTGTCTCTGACAACTCAGCCTTCCAGCTTGTACTACGTGGAATATACAGCCTTCTTAGGCATGTCAAAGGAAACAGAGTGCATGGAAAATGACAAGCCAACTCTGCTTCCACCTGAATTTGACATAGTTGACTTCCAGAACACTTCACTGGCCCAGCAAATTACATGGCCATGCCAGATTTAGGGGCTTGGGGAAGTTTAATTCTCCCATGTTGCATAGAAAAAACATATATTTTTGAGCATGAACATTATCTATCATAACAAGCTTTAGTATTTGTTTACCTTTATATGTCGTTGTTTAGGATGGTTATTAAGATGGTGTTTGCTAGGTGCCGAGACATTATTTCCCACACCAAATTACCCTTTAACCATTTTAATTATACTTATTTTGGGTCCGTATTTATATCTACCTAATATTTGTAGTTTGCATCTAAATGTTTGGGCTTCTAAATGAGAGTCTTTACCAGATACTGTGTTTCCTGGTTTCTCAAATGAGCTAACATATCCCACAGGGTAGTACTACATGTTCAAGGATAAAGATGGTGGCCTTTGCATTTTACATAATGGTAAATCATTTAAAAAAGTCATTATTTTTGTGGGAAAAGAAAAATGAACATACCTCAGAATTGAAAAAAACTTTGATGAATATTTAAGATAAAATATGAGCCCTCACTGTAATTATGCGCTGAAGCAAGCTGCTTAGCGCTGTGCCCCAAAGGAAAATATTTATTAAACTTTCCTGTGCTGCTAAGGTTACTTTACTGGACAGGGCTGAGAAGCACTGCTTTGTGTACCAAGTTCTTCATTCATCATTTATTTGGGCATTCCCTTAGTTTTCATTTTGGTAGTCGCAATCATAGTATGTTTTTAAAACTGGAGCGTCTTCAGGGATCTGTAATTATTATTATTATATCACAAAAATGGGGCTTTCTTTTACAAAGGGGAATTCAGAATTTCTATCCTGTCCCTATCATACATAGCCTTTGATAGGGGAAACTGGATAATACAATTAATCATTGTGTTCATTAGTCTAGACCACAGGTCCCCAACCTATGGGCCACAGCCCAGTCCTGGGCTGTGGCCTGTTAGGAACCAGCCACACAGCAGGAAGTGAGTGGCAGAGGAGTGAGGGAAGCGTCATCTGCATTTACAGCTGCTCTGCATTGTTCACATTACTGCCTGAGCTCCGCCTCCTGTCAGATCAGCAGCAGTGTTAGATTCACATAGGAGCATGAACCCTATCATGAACTGTGCACTCCAGGAGTCTAGGCTGTTGCTCCTCATGGGAATCTAATGCCTGATGATCCGAGGTGGTGCTGCTAGTGCTGCGAAGTGTTGCAAATACAGATTACTGTTAGCAGAGAGGTTTGACAGCACAGAGACCGTAATAAATCAATTGCTTGCCGACTCATGTCAAATTCTTATCAGTGAGTGGCAAGTGACAATTATGCTATATCTGGTGGCAGGCTTTATAGTGGCCAGTGAATTGATGTACTTACTTGTACAGCTGCATCTGATGGCAGGCTATAAGTCAGAGTCTGACACTTATTTTAGTCCATGCATGGCCTGCCCATTATTTTATTTACTACTTCCCTTTGTGCCTCTTTCCTGCCCTGCACATTTGTCTCCGTCACAGTTTTGCTAAGCCCACAAGCTAACCCTATAGCCAAAATGAGTAAAAAACAAATGTCACTGGAGAGCTTCTTTGAAAAAGGGGAAAGACCCAATGATGAGACAGCAGCAGACTCTAAGACTGCCAACAAAAAGAAAACTGCATTTAAAAGCACATACCAAGAGTGCTACTTAACTTATTGCATTCACATTCGCTAAGCCCTCTTTGTATAATATGTGGTAACTGGCTATATTTAATATTAACATTGGTAAAGCGGGACACCATTGACCGGGGGAGAGGGGGTTCTTGATTAAAAATTTGGTCTATCTCCCACCGTTCCCTAGCTTGTCGTGCATTCTTTCCAAAAATCGGGACTTTTTAAAAATGCCTCAGGATGCGGGACAAATTGTTAAAAATTGGGACTGTTCCACCAAAAGCGGGACGTCTGGTCACCCTACTATACAATGAAGGCACGAAACCTTCAAAACTGCTTCACCACATGGAGACCAAGCACTCTGCATTAAAAAACAAGCCTTTGGGGTTTTTCAAAGGACAAAAAAAAAAAAAGTGAAAGAGACTGAGCCAGGATCTCCTTTCTCCTAGCTAGGGCATGATCACCTATTTCAGCTTTCAGAAGAGTTTGAACATTACATCCCAACCACAAAAGATTCCCGAACTGGGAAGCATGAAGGGATCCAAGACCCATCTGAGAGTAAGCCAGGTGAATCCACTTTGTCTGTGGTAGAAGAGGATCAACTGCTTGAGATCACAAATAATGGTGACCTTAAAAGTATGTTTGAGACAACTTCACATCTCTACATGTTCTGCATTAAAGTCAAGGCAGAATATCCTGAGATTGCCAGAAAAGCACTGAAAAGCCTGCCTCCATTTCCAACATTCTGTCTTTGTGAAGTGGGATTTTCAGCCATGACAGCAACCAGATTACGGAGTAGACTGGACATAAGCATCACACCTAGGGTGTCACTGTCTCCCATCTCCCCCACATGGGACCGTCTAGTTGCAGGGAAACAAACTCAGGGCTCCCACTGATTCTGCATTATGGTGGACTGTATAATTATTTCATTATATATGTAATAATAATAGAAATAAAGTGCACAATAAATGTAATGAGCTTACATCATCTGGAAACCATGCCCCCTTCCCCTGGTCCAAGGAAAAATTGTCTTCCACCAAACCAGTCTCTAGTGCCAAAAAGGCTGGGAACTGCTGCTCCAGACCACCACGTGGAACTGCGAGAAGATGCAGAACTACCTCCACACTCCCCATTTTACCATGTGATTCTGTCCTTATGGTTCATATTATCATACTTACAGCTGTTTTAATCTGTATTCATTCATTCATTCATTCATTGAACAACTTTTGAGTAACTACTATGTGGGAGTGGCATTGTGCTAAGTGATGAAGATTAGAAGATGAGTAAGAGTTTCTCCCCTCAAGGACATATCTAGTAGATGATGACCACAAGGGGTTGTGAGCTATCTCATTCATTTCACATGTATGATTATTTATTCAGCACTGATGTATGACTCGTACCCAGTGAACAAGAAGTAGTGCAGAGTTTAAGAGCAACCTCTGTAGCTAGACAGCCTGGAATCACATTGCATTGTGGGGCTTCATGGAAGCTCTTTCACCACTTTGTGCTCCAGTTTCCTCGCATGTAAAATTGGGATGGTGCAAAATTTACTCATGTTATGTATTATAAATCGTATGAGTTTATGAGTTAGTATATATAAAGCAGTATATAACTTTTAGCTCCTATTGCTATTCCTCACTTTTTTTCCTCATGCTTTATTTCATCTTCAAATCTATTATATCTTGCCCTATCTTTCCTTTTATCCCTTTAGGTTAAGTCTTCTCAGTAATAACTCATTCATTTGAATTTTGGAGGTAATCAATAATCTGTTAAAAATATTGCCTTAAAAAACAGAGTAAAAAAATAAAGTACAACGCTACTGTTTTTTTTGTTTTTATATAATCCTTTCTTTTGTTGTTCTTTTCTTTTAGTCATGGAGTAAAGCCATTGCGAATCTCATTTTCAAGGATCTTAACCAGCTAAGACTTTTGATCCAAGGGCAAGACAACCCCAATCAGAAGCTGTGTTTTGCAGGAGCCTCTTCCACTTTTGCAGACTCTGAAATTCTGAAACGTCTCCTGTCTGCTCCCATTACTAGTGCCATATGCTTGTGCCATGAGTGGGCATTCATCTGGGGTACATACAATTGTCAACAACCTGCGGGCACCTTGGCAGCAGAACAGCAAGTACTGCTACTTAAGTATTTTATACTGCCTTTGTAAAAGTGCTTCTCCAGTGTGATTTAACTTTGCAAAGAAATAGGTGTAGAAAGAACTCAGTGGAGACCCATTCTTTGGCAATATTTGCATTTTATAGGAAGTGTACATATAAATTTCCCGTTCCTATAGTAATATGGCTTTAATCTTAATGAATGCCATTTTGGCTGTTCTTTTCAGAGAGTGGAATTAACATTCACATATGAACTAGAAATGCTAAAGTGTTATTATTCTCTTGAGGGTTTTGCTCCTGGCTATGCAGCTTTAGAGGTTTCATCATACTTTAGCTGTAGGAAAATACCACCATTTCTGCTTGTTAGAATGAAACTCTCTTAAGGTTTCTGTCTACTTTAGGCCAGGGTTTGATATTTTTAAGCAGAAAAAAATGTTTTTCTTGGATGCTGAACGTAACCCAATGTCAAAAATCTTGAAAAGGCAGCAAAACTTGGTCATTAGAAAGCTTTTTGGGTAGTAGTTTTATTGTCATTATAAGAAAATTGCTTCGTTAAACTGCCTAGGTTATTAATATAGTTCGGTACAATTTTAGAAATTCTATCCACTTATGTATTGATTTAATCCTTGCCTGGTTCCACAAAGAGTTTAAGTTGACAAACTCCATTTTATACTGGTTTTCTACTACCAAAAAAAAGAATACAAAGATGAGAACTTGAATTCAAGAGTCAGGTAAAGAAACCACAGATTTAAGAATACTGTTTAATTTCTGTTCTTTACTGCCTGTCTTTTCTCTCAAATATGGAGCCCTTTGTTCTGTTATTCTCTAACACATGATCATTTTACCTTAGATAGAGATTCTAGGTTAGTAGACAAAAAGTTGGATAATATCTCAGGTTTTGGTTATATAGTAATCAGTACAGGGGCTGTAAAACTTTTAACTTTTGTAAGTATAACTTCACTTACACACATATAAGTATATACACATCTACCTTTCACATGTAAATTTTATTTGTAAGAATGTAGGTTTTCATCTTGCATATTTTTCTGTTTAAGTTTAAAATATAACATTCCAAATCCTAAGGCGGTGTTCTGTAATAACAAAAACAGCTTTCTCACTAAGACTATTTATTGAGGGCCTTATTTGAGGATGAATTTATCTTCTTAAATTATTCTAAGGGCTGTTCAAGGTAGATATTGTTATCCCGGAGCAATGACAAGGTAACTGAAGGTTTGAAATTTCATCAGTATCACAGTTGTAAAGTGGCAAAGATGGGACTGATTCAATCATGGCTGGCTCTAGGGCAGAGGTGTCCATACTTTTGGCTTCCCTGGGCCACATTGGAAAAAGAAGAATGGTCATGTCATTAGCCACATATAAAACACACTAACACTAATAGCTAATGAGCTAAAAAAATTTTATAATGTTTTAAGAAAGTTAACGAATTTTTGTTGGGTCGCATTCAAAGCCATACTGGGCCACATGTGGCCCATGGGACATGGGTTTGACAAGCTTGCTCTAAAGGCAACACTCTTGACTGTGTCCTTTGGTCTAGCTGCCTCAGTGTCTACAACTGAATATAGTGACAGAGCTTGAGAGCTCTATCTAAATATACAATTTAATATGTCCCTTGGATGGGCCTCCCTCTTGCATTAGGTGTATTTGAAGTGGGCTTTTTGGCAAGTGCTAGATCTTAGAAAGTTTGAACTTCTGGATGAGTGTGCTTTAAAATAACAAGATGTTCTACTATTAGTTCCAGGAGGCTTAGAATACCAGGCAAGTTGGCAGGAATGTTGACAACCCATTGTGAAAAGCATCTTTCTTAGGAACTCTTGCTGTTGCGAACCTCTTCTGATTAGATAATAGAGGAGACCGTTTTTTGAGCGCTTATAGGTTAGTTTTAAACCCTGTGACAAAACAAGCAAATCTCAAGTATCTTTCCCAGAATTGTTATATATGATTATTAAAGACTGCGGCTACATGGGAATATACATATTTTTGAGAAAGCAGATTTTTTTAAAACAAAAATCCAGTCAGCCATATGGATGGTCATTCAATATGAAACAGTTTAGAGGTCCAGTTTGATTCCAGTTTCTTTGTGAAGCAGTGGAATAATTATTGTATAAAGCATGGTCTCAAATCTCAGGGTACTTGCAGACAGGCCAGTAAGGGAATAAAACTCTCTTAGCTATTCTTTAAGTAGAAATAATGTTTTATACATTTATGTTATGAATAAGGATCTAGCTTTAAAAACTGGTTGATATTTTACTACAGAATCACTTGAAAATGCTTGCTAAAAATGCAGAAAAATAATTCATGTGAGTACCAAAATCTATTTTAAACAAAACCTTCCAGTAATTCAGATGCATGAATCTTTGGTGGACATTTTGAGAATTAATCAATGCGAATGGTAATCTTATATTTAGTGGATGAACTGGTCATTTTGGCCGTGTGGAGATTCAGTTAAAGTGTCATGACTAAGGTCATCTGTGAAGACTGATCTTAATAATCACCTTACAATTTTACTTGAAGCAAGTTATTCATGTTAATCTCTGGGCATGATACATAATGATTTGTTTTATTAGTGTTAATTTATGCTCATGCTTTCTTTTGCTCTTCTTTTTAACCAACATAATAATTATACAGGCTAACTATTTGCCTCAGGGAAATGCTGTAATAGGAGTAATTAAATATTTAATATTTTCAATGACTTAAAAACCTTGTAAGTCATACGTTAAGAGGAGATAAAAATCATGATTTTCCCTTTAGTAGGAGGAATGTTAAGGAAGCACTGGGATCAGGCATCCCTTTAATGCCACATGCCGTATCTGTCGGGAGGCAGAATAGCATAATGTTTAAATTAATAGCTGTGGCAACCTATGGCAGTTTTACTCCTAGCTGTGAGGTCTAGAGCAAATTTCTTAGTCTTTCTAAGCCAATTTCATTTTGTCATTTATAGAATAGGATAAGAATACCACATACCTTTCTGGATTGTTGTGATGACATATATGTGTCCAATAAAGAAAAGTGGTTTTAATTAACATGAAATAACCCCATAGACTACAGATATTACCAAATTTGAGACTGTAGGTTTTTATTTTTGAAGTGGAAATATAGCTAGGATTTTGGAAATGGATATGTACTTTTAGAACTAATCTCAACTCTGGAAAGGAAGAAGAGTGACAGGAGGAAGGAAAGAAGGAGGATAAGAAGTAGGAGAAAATACTTCTAAATGCAACCCCACAAAAGGGCTAAAGACAAAGAGAAAGCAATCTCTGTGCAGAGGAGGGGGATTAATTATAGATAGGTACAGTCAATGTAAAAACAACCTCACTAATGTGGACAAATCACAGAATCATCAAATGCTGAGTATCAAGATCACATAGGAAATCTTTCATTTTCTAGGTCAAGGAAGAAGAGATACAATTCTATAAAAAATTCAATTATACAATAAAAAATTAAAGTTTACTAACAAGACAACCTCACTTGTAGTGACAATCAAATGAACAGACATTGCAGGTGCCTGGCAGTGACAATTATTCTTTCGCATGCATGCATTCAAGATTTTTTAATATTAAAATGAAAAATTGTTCTAGATATCAGAAATTATAACATCTACATCCTATTACCAAAGAAATGGCAAGCATAAAATATATCACTATCTTATTCCTCATAACAAATCTCTCTTTTTAATATTAGATTAGGAAGTGAGTCTAAGGTTAAATGAGGTGAAATAACTTTATCAAGGTCACCAAACTAATATATAATGAGTCTGAATTTCTAATGATTTAATGCTTAAGTGTGGCAACCACTTTTGTATATTTTTTCTTACCTAAAAGCTAGAGAAGTGGATTTGCTGATCTTAAAGATTTATTATTATTGTTTTTGACAGAGAGACAGAGACAGAGAGACAGAGAGAAGGGGGCGGGCCCAGAGCAGTCTCCACAGCTGTACATCATCATAAGTTTTTGACATAGTTTCATTCTACACAGATGGGTGGGGGGTAGGGGTGGGGTTGTGTAGGCCTCAGGGCAGGAACCGTGCCAGGGGCCTTCCACATGGGAGGCATGTCCCATGAACTGGGGGCTGAACCAGGGCATCTCCCACATAGGAGGCTTCCCCTGGTAAGAATCAAACTGGAGGCCACACCCCAGCTCAATTCATGCATCAGCATGGGCCAGGGCTCGACCCCAGACCCCAGGGCTGCAAGATGAGCACTTAATTTGCTGAGCCATCTTGGCCTCCCTGAACTTGGTGATCTTTCCCTGCTCAGAAGTACTAGGTTTTTTTTCTTATATTCACTTTTGTTATTGTTCAATATGTGTATGAATATTATAACATTTCTATAACCATTTCTATTTCTGTTCTTCCGAAACTCATTTAAAAGCAGAAAACAAATTACCTTAGATGTTGTCTTATTTATTTATTTATTTTTAGTTTATTTTAAAATATATATATTTAGGAAGACATCTGACTGAATTTGAAAATAAAATTCTCTCAGCACATACTGGTATGATCTTTGTTTTCCTATAAATTTGTTAAACACTAAAGAGAAATTCATGACATGTTAATTTTAAAGGGCTTCAGAATAGTATTAGAATAACGTCATAATAGAACTGGCAGATGTGATTTGACTCTCTGAACATCTGTTTGAATCTCCCTGTAGAGTGCTTTCCTATTACTGTGGTGGCTGGATGGCTAATCACTTCTTTTCCCAGACACTCTTGTAGCTGCTCATCCCCATATGGTTTAACTTCTGCCAATCAGGAGCACCTGCAGGAAACTCGAGTTTGGAAATGTAACACCCATTGGCTTGTGGGGACCTATCAGGTTGGGTGGGCTTAGTGGCCACAGTCTTGGTAATAGCTTTCTGTTCCATAGATATGACTAATTATAGAGTGAACCTGAGTAAAACTTCCTGGCTATAGCCCTGGTGAAAGAATTCTTGGTAGGGAAATTCTGTGGCTGTTTTTGGAGAGTCCTTCCTGCTCTTCAGACCCTTTCAACAGTGTTGTAAGGATCTAATTGTCAGCACTAAATCTATTCCTATATCAATTGGTGCTAGAATGGGTTCTGTTATCTGCAGTTGAGTCCTGATTAAGGTGACTTGTCCCACTCTGACTTTTACAATGTTTTCTCCATCCTTATAAGCCATAGATTTGGAATAATTTTGTAGTAGTTAAAAGTTTTCTCAAGTAGGAATCACACACTAAAATAACAGAAAGTTTTCTTTCTTTCTGGATTTATTTAAGATTGAAATAAATGAACTGCCCTCCCTTTCTATGCAACAAAGTTAACATGAACAAAAATCTGGAAGAGTGAAGGCCCTGAAGTTCAATTTCATATATGCTTTTTCTTTCCTAACTTTTATCTTAAACCTGTGATTTGTGTACTTATGGTTGGCCTAAACTGATTTCCTAAGATCTGCATGCAATAGGTTGGTAAAGAAAAACAGAAAACTTGTTTTTCATTGTTATCTCTATTAATTTACTAAAGAAATAGAGTAAGATATTTTAACTTTAATGGGCTCAGGAATTGTTGTCTGGGCACTTGAAGTGATTAAAATAATATACTTTAGCATATTGTGGAATTTTGACAGGTTTATACTTGTCAAACATGGTAAAGAAATGTTTATGTTGTTATTAATTCTTACATGTCACATACAAAACTATTTTAATCTACTCTTTTTCTTTTAGTATTTGAATGAATGAACTAAAATATCCAGAGTATCCATGAGAGGCCCAATTATTCTGATGACATTTAATGTCCCATTATTGTTATACTCAAACCTTTTTGTCTATCTTAATGTCAGAAGTAACAAAAAGTTCTATCTAAATATATTTAAAATTTGAGAATTATAACATTAAATCAGTTGAACACAGGCCTCTGGCTCCATTGTTATACTTCAGCCCATCAATAAATAGAAAAATGTCAGCATCCTTTTAAATGTTTCTGTTAACATTAAGCAATGAGCATTTGCACTCTTAGTGTGTCTTCTCCATAAATGCCTTCCTTGAAGCACTTACGACAGTGCTTTACACAACCTCAAAGTTGAATAGTTGTCTTAAAAAAGATATTCAACTAAAGCAACCAGCAGATGTCAATAAAAAAAGAAGATATTCATCAATGAGCTGATTGTAGATTATAGCTTCTAAGCAGCTCAATTTTAGTCTTTAATTATAAATTTTCTTTCCAAATCTCTAAAATTGTTTATTTTTTTAAAAATAGAAATAGCTAATCAAAGATGAGGAAATCTTTATAATCTGCAGGGTAATATGAGTTGTGAGGATGTTCTACTTTTTCCTTCCATTCTGCCTTCAATGATCAGGAGTTTTCTATAACATGTGTCAGTGTTTATATATTATCTGTCCTAGACTTCCCAGACTCTTTTGCTTGGTTTCAATTGTTTATTTTTTCACTGGGTAATTGACATTTAAAACAATTGTTAAATTTATTAGAGTGACATTGGTTGGTAAAAATTACATAGGTTCCACATGTACAATTCTTTAATACATTGTCTATGTGTTGCATTGTGTGCTCATCACCCAGAGTCAGTTCTCTTTCCATCCTCATATATCTGATGCCCCCATCATCTCCATCTCCCTCCCCACTTATTCTCAGGTCACCACTAAACTAATGACTGTGACCATGAGTTTTTGTTTCTTTGTTACTTTCAGTTTTATATCCCACATATAAGTGAAAAATTAAGACTTTTAAAACTATTTATAGTAGTGAAAAACTAGACATTCTCTATATATACCCAGTAGAAGAATATATAATCTTGATTTACTGTTATCTGTAGCATGGTATATGGGTCATGTTTAAACAAGTGTGCACAAGTTAATATTAGGTCTCTGTAGAGATTGAGGGAGCGAAGTGGACAGAGCAAAGGAGGGAGTCATTTTTTATCAGGACACACAAACAGAGTTCACCTGGACTCCCTCCTTTGCTCTGTGCATTTTGCTTCCTCAGTCTCTACAGAGACCTAATATTTAACTTGTGCAAACACTTTGTTGTTTAAACATGACCCATATACCATGTTATAGGTAACATTTAATCAAACTTGTATATTCTTCTATTGGGCATATAGAATGTCTAATTTTTCACTACTGTGAATAGTTTTAAAAGTTTTAATTTTTCTGTCAGGTACATTCTTCTGTACATATTCCCCAAAGTGGAATCAACTGTCAATGGGCAGGAACCATTCCGTCCATTCATTATTTTATTAAATATTTATCCTTTTCCTGGTATCAGAAATTTTGGTAGTTGCTGGAGATATGATAGTGATTATTAAAACATAAAATTATATATGGTTTCTGGTTTTAATTTTATGTGGCTTGTCACAAATTGCTCTACAGAGCGTGAACAATTTGCAGAACCCCGACTTTCTCATTTCCTACAGTTTTTCCAATGTTGGTTTTAAAATTTTTTCCTCTTTGCATATTGATTTTGTATCCTGCAACTTTACTGTATTCATTTATTATTTCTAATAGTTTTCTGGTGGA
>PVKE010046324.1:0-12292 GCA_004027555.1 Craseonycteris thonglongyai | reverse complement strand
TGTGTGTGTGTGTGTGTGTGTGTGTGTGTGTGTGTGTGTGTGTGTTTCTTCCTTATGGAAATGGGAGAAGAGTGAGTCTCAACATTCTGCAGGTGACTTCTCAGTCTCAGCTTCATCTGGGAGGCATCTGTACAAGAGAACTAGCACACAGTGGAGGGAATTGATTTCTCAGGAAAAGACGCAAGACAGAAAACCCTAGGGGCAAGGTAGTTTCCAATAAAGTCATCTAGTACAGGTTTCCCCAGCTATCCAAAAGTAGAGGGCCCCTATGAAAACTTTCTTAAGCTGAAATGGCATAACACAAAGAAGCAGTTGCCATTAATTTACATGGAAAAATTGTAAGTGTACCCAGACCCCTCCCCCCAGATAACCTATCAAATATTTTTAATTACTTCCAGTTTTAAGCCTAACACCCTTATGAGCCTTAAGCTTTTCTAATACCTTAGGACACATCTTGCTAATGGATACATGAAATAAATCCAGATAAAGCACAGATGCTCAGAGACATAGCTCAAAGTTTTAGTGGCTTGATTCTGAGCTACTGAGTGTAGTTCCTGTGGAAAGAGCTTGGCAGTGTCATTTTTCCTGTTGGGGCTGTGACTGCCTCTATAGGCTCACTGCAAAACAAACATTGAATGATATTGTCACTTTTCACCTTTTTACGTAAATGTGAAAATTCTTTTGAGATTTTTTTTCTTTTCTTTTTTTGCTTAAGCAAAAACAGGTACTGATTTAGGTCTTTCATAAAAGTAAAGTTGTATAAGGTAAATTTTTGAAGTCAAGGATTTTGCCCACTTACTATGATTATAACAGTAACTTTTGCATAATGCTTGCTCTATAGCTTATACTAGTAGAGTTTATTTCATTTAGATCTACCGCTATCTCATTGAATGTGCTTGTGAAATTACTTATAATCTCTAAGCCTTAATTTTCTTGAGAAACAAGTAAAATAACATAGTGTGTTTAGTTTGATGACTGAGATTTACTTATTGGTAGCTAGGTTTTACATATATTCTTCTAAAGACACTGAACTTCTTAAGGAAAGGACTATGTCTTTTTTATTTTTATATGCCTTTTCTGGTGCTCAGAATGTAACATGCAATTAATAAATATTTGTCAAATGAGTGAATGGGTTAATGAGAGAAAGAATACATAATTAAATCACATTTCATTTGACGCTCAAAACAACCCTGTGTGTTATTATTATTTCCCACAGTTTACAGAGAATTGAGATGCCCGAAAGTTCTTTGACTTGGCCAAGCCTATCTAATTAATAAGTTGAGACTCAAAGCTGTCTCTAGTCATTATCTTGTTAGTAAAGAAAAGTTCCTGCAATGGTATCAAAGGTTAACATTTAATACATTTATTTTGGTTTGTGTAAACAATTTTAAACATTTACTTTTGCATTAATACCATTATATCTCATAAAATAACTTGAAAAATGTGGGGTTTTATTTCAGATGACAGGGAGAAAAATGGGAACATTTTTGAATTCAGGTATTTTCTCCTTCTAATGAATCCAAACTTGAAATGTAGCCAGAAAAATGAAAATCCCCTTCCTGTTCTATCTTTTAAGAAATCCACAAGAATAACTATAACTATTTGCTGACTGCTGTAAGAATTTTATATTTTTTTATTCTGAACACCTGAAACTAATATAACATAATATTGAATGTCTACTGCAATTTAAAAAAATTTAAAAGGGGAGAGGTGAAGGATATAAGAAGGTAAAATTTCCAGTTATGAAAGATATGTCATAGGAATTTAATGTACAGCATAAAGAATGTAGTCAATAATATTGGAATAATGTTGTACTGTGTCAGATGGTAGCTGAACTTATCATGGTGGTCACTTCTTCAGGTATATAAATGTTGAATTACTATGGTGTACACCTGAAACTAATATAATATTGTATATTAGCTATATTTTAATAATTAAAAAATAAATAAGTATATATTTTATTTCTAGTTCACGAGTTAGAGCAAACAGAGCTTCAGTGAGGTCCAGTCACTTACTCAAATTTTGCCTAGGAAGTTTGAAAGCTGAACTTGATATGAATTTTAAGGATGCTTTCTTTTAAACCAGTGTTTTTAAATTGTAATGTGCATCATCCATTTAAAAAATGCGGATTCTGATGGTGTGGGTTTGAGGTGAAACCAAAGATTCTGCACTTCTAACAAGTATTAGATATTGTCAAGGCAAAGTTTTTTACTCCACTAACTTCCCAAATTCAGATTTCAGAGAATTTACCTTTATTCCTAAATAATCTCATGGCCAGAGTGCTGCTTATAAGAGTATCATTTTGCTTTCTTTTAGCTTGTGTGTATAATTTATCACAATGGTCCTTCATATATCATCTAATTAATAACATTTCTCCTTTCTCTTCAGTTCTACTACAATAAAGCCACATTTTGGAGTAACTGCAATTGAAAACCAGTTTATCAACTTCTTTGAATCACAAGGTTATATAAAGAATCAGCAGTTGTGTCTTATAGTGAGAGAAAGGAGAGGAAAAAATTAGAGAGGCAATAGTTAGCATAAGCAGAGAAAGAAGAAAAATATTATGTACTAAAACAGACAACTTAAGGAGAAAAAACATAAAGGCACTCTTTAGAAAATCACTCCAAGAAAATTTCTGAGAAAATTGTTTGCAAAAGCATAACATAACAAGGGAAAACATAACAAGGGGGAAAAAAGAAAGGAAAAAGAAATGAAGGATATTGGACATCACAAATTTAAACTATGATGTGCAAGTGAAAATCAATGGAGGCTAAATATTTAAGCATAATGACTGCTTATAAGTGATTAAAAGTAATGGAAGGAGTAGAAATACATCTTATTGAAACCTTTGAAGGAAGTGAGACAAGAGATACTGGAAAAATAACAAGCAGAGGCAGATTTATCATGAAATAAAATCAGAGGGAATAAATAAAAAAGACTCATGAATGGAATTTCAGCATAGACCATGAACTGAAGATGCAATCAAACAAACAGCCAATGAACCAGTAATAAAACTAAATGGCTACAGGCAAAGTACAGAGTGGGCTGAAGAGGAATGGAAAGGAAAAAGAGTCCAAAGACAGAAGCAAATAATTGTAATAATAATAATAATAATAATAATAATAATAATAATAATGAGGAGAATAGGGGCTAAAGAACTTTGGGATGCCAGGATGGCTCAGTGGGCTTAGGGACTGCCTTGCAGCCCTGGAGTCCAAGGATTGAGTACTGGCCCCAGCCTGTATAGACCCATATGCTGAACTGGGGTGTGCTTCCCACATGGGAGGCCCCCAGTTCGGTTCTCACCAGGGCAAGCTTCCCATGCAGGAGACCCCAGGTTTGGCCCCCATCTTGCAGGGGCATGCCTCCCATGTGGGAGGCCCTTGGTGGGGTTTCCACCCTGCACGGACTCTGCCCACCTATGTGGAATGAAACTATGTTGAAAACTGATCATGTACAACTATAGAGACTGCTCTGGGCCCTCCCCCTTCTCTCTGTCTCTCTCTCTTCTCTCTCTCTGTCAAAATAATAAAATAAATCTTTAAATAAGGAACTTCATATCTTTTTATTCTATAAGTACGTAAGGCTAGGTTGCAAAAAAATCTTAAATATTTAATGTTTATTCAGAAAAGAAGCACAAACTGTCATAAGTGAAACAGAAATTATCAAGAAAGTAAAATAATTATGTTCAGGCATGGTGCCTAAGGTCTAGAGAGAATGTCACTACAAGCCTGACTTCTTCCTATTCTCCCCTCCCCCACAATCCCTCCCAATTTTCTGATGATTTTGTTTCCATGGGAATTTATGAAAGAAAACAATTTTTTGGATATAGGTGAGAAGTTATTGGAGAGGGTCATTTGTTCACTGACATCAGAAGTCATAAAAATAGATATAGTTTAGTAAACAAAGCAGAGATTCATACAAGCAGGGGCAAATGCAAATTTTACAAACAAAATTAATTATATTAGTTATAAGAGTATAGGAAGAAGAAGATGAGATGGCTCAGCGGGTTAAGCACTTGTTTTACAACCCTGGGGACCGAGGATTGAGCTCTGGCCCCAGTTTGTACAGACCCATGTGCTAAACTAGAATGTGCTTCTCAAGTGGGAGGTCTTCGATTTGCAAAACAAATTATTGATTAAATTATAGTACAGGCAGAATGCAAATACGGCAAAAAAACAAAAAAGTAGGACAGTGATATATGAACAGCCAAATTTTAGGGAAAAGGCCAGAGTCTCATTGTGCCATCTCAAGAAAGCTCACTTCAGAGAGCACTTCAGGAAGGAAATAGACAATTATGTCAAATGCTCTACAAAGTCTAAGAGGATTTTGTTATTCAAAGGGCACTTGTGACTTTTGATAGCCTTTCATAGTAGATTTAGATGCAAAGCAGACTAAGCAAGAATTAAATAGATAGTGGGGAAGTGAATATAACCTAGATAACCAGGAACCACATT
The DNA here is from genome assembly GCA_004027555.1 of Craseonycteris thonglongyai. NCBI lineage: Eukaryota > Metazoa > Chordata > Mammalia > Chiroptera > Craseonycteridae > Craseonycteris > Craseonycteris thonglongyai. The sequence continues at coordinate 7,835 of PVKE010046324.1, read as the reverse complement.
TCAAAGGAAGATGTGGTCTAGAGAATGAGAAGCCTTCTTTATTACGTTCTGGCATGGCTGCATAGTCAGCATAGATCTGGGAAGGCATTTACTTCCCCAAGATTCAATTTTACCTTGGTGGAACTTTATTTTTTCTAATGTAAGTATCATCTACTTCTCTTGAGTTAGAGCTTTCAAATATAAAAATTATGTGGATTCATCTACTACAACTTATACTCAAATATATGGTGATGGAAAGTGAGCTGATTCTGGGTGGTGAGCACATAATTTGAAAACATACTGTCCTGCCAACCCAGCCTACTCTTCACCACTGCACTGTAATGCCTCAATCAGAACAGTATTCATAATGAGAAAAAGTGGGTGAAAATTTAGATCTCAGCTAAAACCTCTGTACTTTTAATAACTGCTTCAGGTGATTCTGATGCAATGGTCTGAGAACCATACATAGAAAAAGAAAGTTTAAGGAAGTAGTTGTAGAAATGTTCTTAAGAACTGGTGTGTGTGAGTTCATTATTATGGTTCACCAAATATTTCCATATATAATACATTATTTCATTTCACCTTCATGATAACCTTTCAAAGTTTAAGTATTACCTTTCCCATGTTTCTGCATGATAGAAGCAAGTTTTAGAAAGTTTACGTACCACTGCACTTCTGTCAAATGCAGATTTTTCCATTTCAAACCCTGTATTCTTTCCATAACATGACACCCTAACAAACCTTCCAGCTTCTGCTTCTGCCCTTCTAGAACTCGAAGTCCACACAATAAACAAAAGGTTTTTGGAAAGTATAAATCTCATAATGTCTTTTCTAGTGGATTCATGTTAAATCCATGTAAAATCCCACTCCCTTGCCATAGCCTCTCATGACCTGGTCTCTCATTGCCTCCCGCACCTAATCTCATGTCCTCTCCCCTTTCTGGTATATTCCAGCTACACTGTTTTTTAATCCTCTCACATAAAGCTTTTTTCTCTAACTGGGCCTTTGTTTCCTTCTTATTCTTTATTTATTTCATACTAGTGTCTGAAATTAATCCATTGTTTATGGAGACGATGAGGAAAGAGCTTTTGTTTGACTTTTTTAATAGCTAACATTTACAAAGTGCCAGGTACACAACCAGATATTTTAAAGATATTAATCTATGTAATTTTTACAACTGATAGCCTAGCACTTTGCCTGCCATAACCAGATGGTGACAGTTGAATTTTAGGCAAAGCCTGTACATTTCACCACTTACCTGTACTACCCCTTGAAGAAAATAACTGATCCCATGACCCTATTGCTTTAAACAAGTCCACATCTCTGTGTCATCATTCTGACACATACCACCTGACCAAACATCCAGTGCCCACAGTTAAACTCACTCTGAACAGGGACATGTTTTGATGAAGATGTGCACTTTACTCCTCTATTCCAGTCTCATCTCCGAAGAAATAAATTTAAATCCAGGCAATAAAACTAATTAGAAACTGCAGAATATGAATCCAGCTTGCCCTTACGATCAAAGTAATGTCAGAGAATGTAGAATTTGGAATTTTACTCTTTTGTAGTAATGGTGGAGTGGGGAGGTGAAGGGCAGAGGGAGTGAGGAGAGGAACTGTCAGAGAACTCCACATGATCTCAGCAGAAATACTTCGTAATGAGTATCCCAAGTCAACTACACTAGAAGCCTGTTAATTAAGATGAAGATGCAAGTGACCAAACAGCCATTATTTCCCATTCAGACATCTCACTGGTTGGAGGTCAAATATCTATTCTTCATCTAGTATAAAAAGCTGCCATGTGGGGAAGGTTGGGTATTTATTATTATTATTATTATTATTATTATTATTATTATTATTATTATTATTATTTGCTTTGTTTTGCTTTAAGACATCTGTCATTTCTGTGAATAAAGATTTCTGTTCCATTGTCCTTAATAAGCTTTGCAAGGTAGTTTTTCATTCAAATGAAGAAGTCCTTTGAATAACAAAAGCTCATATTCATAATTACATTGAGTGAAATAGATTTGCATAGCTTAGGATTTGGGGGTTTTCATAAACAGATGTGAGTGTCCAGAAAGCCTCTATAACTTAAGCAATCTCACTGCTTTGGTCTTGCCGAAGACCTTAGGAGCCTGAATGGGAGTTAAAGTGAGTTAAAGAAGCTTCCCCAAACTCGTAGAGTAATCATTAAGATACCTTGGCCTAATTTACTCCTCACAACCAAATACTGTTATTAGTCATTTGCCAATACAAAAGCAATAAATGATTCTGACTCTAAGCTAGTCACATTTGCAATAACATGGATAGACCCAGAAAGTATTATGCTAAGTGAAATAAGTTTGACAAACAAAAACAGATATGATTTCAATTATATGTAAAATCTTAAAAAAAGAATAAAAGAAAAAAAGAAATGAATAAACAAAACAAAACACACTCATAAATAACAGAGAAGATATTGATGGGCGTCAGATGGGAGGGGCTTGGGGAATGGGTGTAAAGGGGGAAAGAATTAAAATTTTCAAATTGCCAGTTGTAAACATTCACAGGGATGTAAAGTGCAGCATATAGCATCCAGGGAGGAGCCTTTTATAAAATGCTGTGCTCTGTTCTCAGAATGTTTTTTTTCTTAATATGTTTTTTAGTTTTTCATTATAGTTGACATACAATGTTATATTAGTTTCAGGTGTACAACGTAGTGATTAAACCTTTATATACCTTATCAAGTGATCACCCTAGTTAGTGTAGTACCCACCTGGCACCGTGCATAGTTATTACAATATTATTGACTATATTCCCAATGCTGTACTTCACATCTCTGTGTATGTTTATAACTGGCAATTTGAAAATCTTAATCTTTTCCCTCTTCTCATCCATCCCCCAAGACCCCCTTCCATCTGACAACTATCAATATGTTCTGTTATTTATGAGTTTGTGTTGTTTTGTTATTTGTTTGTTTGTTTGTTTGTTTGTTTTAGATTTCACATGTAAGGGAGATTATATTTGTCTTTCTTTGTCTAACTTATTTCATTTCGCATAATATACTTTAGGTTCATCCATGTTGCTGCAAATGGCAAGATTTCATTTTTGTATGGCTAAGTAATACTCCATTGTACATATTTATACTTTTTCTTTTTCTTTCTCTATTTGTCTATCAATGGACAAAAAGCTTGCTTCCATATCTTAGGTATTGTAAATAATGCTTCAATGAACATATCAATACATGTGTCCCTTCAAGTAATCTCTTGGGTTTCTTTGGATAAATACCCAGAAGCAGAATTACTGGGTCCTTCTTTGTATCTTATAGTAGCCTTTGCTTTAAAGTCTATTTTGTCTGATATAAGTATTGCTACTCCAGGTTTCTTTTTGTTTCCATTACACTAAATACCTTTTTCCATCCCTTTACTTTCAGTCTATGTGTATCTTTTGATCTGAAATGGGTCTTTTGTAGGTAGCATATATATGGGTCTTCTTTTCCTCTCAATTCAGCCACCCTATGTCTTTTGATTAGAGCATTTAATCCATTTACATTTAAAATAACTATTAATAGGTATGTACTTATTTTTATTTAATTATTCTTTTATTTTTCTCCTCCTTCAAGAAGTCTTATTAATGTTTCTTATAATACTGGTTTGCTGGTGATGAATTCCTTTAGCTGTTTCTTTTCTGGGATCAGAGTATGTTGATGACACTTATCTACAGGCTTTTTGAAGCTGTTGGCTTTAAAACAGTGGTGAAGGGAAGCCGGGATGGCTCAGTGGGTTAAGTGCTCTCTTTGCAGTCCTGGGGACTGAGGATCGAATCCCGGGCCCAGCCCGTGTGGACCCATATGCTGAACTTGGGAGTGCCTCCAGTTCACTTCTCACGAGGGTGATTCCCCAGCCTGGTTCCTGCCCTGTGCAGCCCCACACCCACCTGTGGAATGAAACTATGTGGGGAAAAAACCAATGATTTTCAACTATGGAGACTGTTCTGGGCCTTCCTCCTTCTCTCTGTCTCTGTATCTCTATCTCTATCTCTCTCTCTCTCTCTCTCTCTCTCTCTCTCTCTCTCTCTCTCTCTCTCTCAGTCTGTCTCTCTCTGTCAAAAACAATAAAAATAAAGCTTTAAAACAGTGATGAAAAGAGCTCAGTCATCTAAGTAGTACCTTAAAATCTAAACCTGCCCCTGCAGCCATTTCTCTTGAAACTCATGAACCCTTTGAGTCATTCCCTCAAGTTCTTGAGATATGATGAAAGCTTTAACTGTGGGTCAAATTTTGAAAACTGTAATGTGCTTTCCTGCTTGAAGACACACTTCTGAAAAAAAAATACGTGTTTAGAATAATGGAATTGCTGGCCACTAATTTTTGACAATTTCTGAAGTGGATTCTCTTTCACAAATGAATTCTTACACAGAACCACAATATACAAAACAGGGAAAAGCCGACTGCTCTAGTTGTAGTATGGTTTACCTAGAGGCTTTCCAACCATCCTGCATCTATCTCACCTAGATGCCTCTTCCCATACCTATAATTCCCCTGGACACATATTGAAGACCCTGCTCTGAGGATTTGGTTAAAGCTCTGGTCTTGAGCATCTATCCAAACTTTCTTCCCACAATTCTTTTTATTTTAATATTTATTTTTGTTGTTTTGACAGAGAGACAGAGACAGACAGAGAGAGAAGGGGGAGGGCCCAGAGCAGTCTCCATAGTTGTACATCATCAGTTTTCAAAATAGTTCCATTCCACACAGGTGAGCAGGAAGGTACTCAGGGCAGGAACCAGGCCAGGGGCTTCCCAAATGGGCAACACATCCTAGTTCAGTGTATGGGTCTGCACTGGCCAGGGCTGGGATTCACTTATAGGAGCCCAGGGCTCCAAGGCAAGCACTTACCCCATTGAGCCATCCTGGCATTCCCCCACAATTCTTTTTTTTTTTTCTTTTTTCTTTTTGTTAAATTTATTGGGGTGACATTAATTGATATCAATTACATTGTTTCCAGGTGTACAATTCTACATTACATTGTCTATATATCACATTATGTGCTCACCACCCAGAATCAACTCACTTTCCATCCTCGTGTATTTGATTCCCCCTCCCTACTCCCCCCCGCCCATCTCTCCTACCCACCCTCAGGTAACCACTAAACTATTGACTGTGTCCATGAGTCTTTGTTTCTTTGTTCCTTTCAGTTTTATATTCCACCTATAAGTGAGGTCATATGTTTCTTGATTCTTTCATTCTGACTTATTTCACTTAATAAGATATTTTCAAGGTCCGTCCATGTTGTCACAAATTACTGTACTTCATCTTATTGCTGTGTGGTATTCCATTGTGAAAATAACTTCTTTATCCAGTCATCTATCAGAGGACACTTTGGTTGATTCCATGACTTGGCCACCATGAACATTGGGGCTAATATCTAAAATATATAAAAAACTCATACAACTCAACAACAAAGAAAACAAACAATCCAATTAAAAAATGGGCAGAAGATCTAAACAGGCACTTTTCTCCTGAAGACATACAAACAGCCAACAGATACATGAAAAAATGCTCAACATCACTATCAATTAGGGAAATGCAAATTAAAACCACAATGAGATACCACCTCACACCTGTTAGAATGGCTATAATCAGGAAGATAAGGAATAACAAGTGCTGGAGAGGCTGTGGAGAAAAGGAACCCTCATACGCTGCTGGTGGGAATGTAAATTGGTACAACCACTGTGGAAGGTAGTATGGAGATTCCTCAAAATACTAGGAAAGGAATTGCCATGTGATCCAGCAATCCCTCTACTGGGTATCTACCCAAAAAACCTGAAAACCTTAATCCTCAAGATACATGTACCCAAGTTCATCCCACAATTCTTAATACATTAGACATCTGCGGGACATTGTGCAAGCCCTAAACTTGTAATCTCTGAAGCTCTGAGTATTTTTCAAGCCAAATCCAATTTACTTTGTGTAGTGGGTTTAATAGTGTTTCCCAAAACCTCAGAAAGTAGCCTTATTTGGAAAATGGGTTCTTGAAGATATAATTAAGATAAGGTTTGAAGTGAGATCATACTGTATTAGAATGGGCTTTAAATCCAATGAGAGTTTCCTTATAAGGTACAGAAATGCAAAAGACACAAAGACAGAGAAGAAAGCATGGTGGAGATGGAGGCAGAGATCGGATGAATGTGTCTACAAGCCAATGAGTGTCGAAGATTTTCATCAAACACCAGAAGTGAGGAGAAAGGCAGCTTCCAGAAGGAGCCAACTGCCAACATCTTGATTTTGGACTTCCGGCTTCCAGAACTGTGAGATAATACATTTGTCTTCAGCCACCAAAGTCTGTGGTAATTTGTTACAGCAACCCTAGGAAAGTACAACGTTACATTTTTCACTTAGTAGGAAAATATATGTGGGAAGAATATTTAAGTGAATATAATAAATCAGTTCAATTTGATATAGTGGCTGACTAAGAAAAATATACAGCAGTAAGTATTTGAGAAAGAGAGAAAATGCTTATGGCTGGAGCTAGAAGAAACCCAGTAATTTTTTCCAACTCTATTACAAGAAGAGACTCGGGAAGACCTTCTAGAGACCAGCTATGTGAGTGGTTCATGGACAAAGGACTAACTAGGGCAGATGAAACTATGACCATCACTATTGGCTACCTGAGGAATAACAGTAGCTGATTGAGGCTTTCTCAAAGATGGCCTGACATCATGAAAAACCATTCATTTTTGTCTCGGGCACTTAAACAAGTACAAATAACATAGAAATCAAAAAAAATTGATAAAGAATTTACTATAATTTAGGTAAATATTATTTTATTATTTTTTTCAATTATATTTGACATACCATATTATATTGGTTTCAGGTGTACACCATACTGGTGAGACATTTATATAACTTACAAAATCCTCATTTTAATACATCTGGTTCCCACCTGAAACCACAAATAGTTATTATAATGTTATTGACTGTGTACCCTATGCTACACTTTATATCCCTGTGACTATTTAGTGACTTTGAATTGGTATTTCTTTTTTGCTTCCTCTTTTTTACCCACCCTTCCAGCTCTTCTTCCATCACCCCCAGAAATCTAGTACCCATCTGATACCACACACATTGTAACATTATTGACCATATTCCTGCGCTATGTTCTACATCCCCATAACCATTACTTTGTAACAATCAAACTGAACTTCCCAATCCTTTTCCTTTTTTCACCCACTCCCGCAACCCTCCTCCAATCTGGCACCAAACCAAATGCTCTCTATAACTGTGAATCTGTTCCTATTCTACTTGTTAATGTTTATATTTGGATTTCACCTATAAGCAAAGTGAATTTGCATCTGTCTTCCTCTGCTTGTTACTTCACTCAGTACAATACCCTTCATGTTTTTTTATTTAAAATGTTAATCTGTATAACTTGGAAGCAACTATTAATAGACATGTAACCATTGCCTTTCCATCATTTATAATTTTTGCTTTTTCCTATCTTAAAGAAGTCCCTCTAACATTCCTTATAGTATTGTCTTAGTGGTGATGAACTCCTTCAGCATTTTTTCTTTCTTCTTTTTTTTTTTTTTTTTTTTGTCTGGGAAGCTCTTTATCGGTCCTTCAATTTTGAGTGATAACCTTGCTGGATACATTAATCTTGGTTGTAGATATTTGATTTTCATCATGTTTAATATTTTCTGCCAGTTCCTTCTGACCTGCAGTTTCTGATGAGAAATCAGCTGAGAGTCATATGAGTGCTTCCTTATAAGTTACTACTTGTATTTCTCTTGCTTCTTTTAGAATTTTTCCTTTGTCTTTTTTTTTTTTTTTTTTTTTTTTTTTTTTTTTTTTTTTTTTTTTTTTTTTTTTTTTTT
>PVKE010046323.1:0-12304 GCA_004027555.1 Craseonycteris thonglongyai | reverse complement strand
TTAAGCTCACAATGCTCCTCTGCCTAGAAAAACCTCTTATCATCCCAGTCAGTCACAAACAAGCGTTTTCTGCAAGTTCTTCATGTAATTTTCTTTCCAGATGATGCCATCATTGTTAATGTTCTCTTTTGGATTTCTTGTTTCTCGGTCAAGTTCATGGCATTGCCATTTGTGAAGAGACCTTCCATTTATCGTATCAGTGTACGGTATATTATGGTATGTTCGAAAAATGTCATTCATTAAAAATTTAATTACAAAAAGAACTGGTGTTGCCTCGGAAGTGGGGGGTCGTCTTATACAGCGAATATAGGCCTAAACCTATGTTTTAACTGTAAAATTAGGGGGTTGTCTTATACGCCCGGTCGTCTTATATGCCAGAAAATATGGTAGTTTAAGTTACTTATTCTTAAGATTGATATATCTAGGGGAAGCCGGGATGGCTCAGTGGGTTAAGCGCTCACTTTGCAGCGCCGGGGACCGAGGATCAATTCCTGGCCCCGGCCCATGCGGACCCATGTGCTGAACTGGGGAGTTCCCCCAGTTCAGTTCTCTCTCTGTCTCTGTATCTCTCGCTCTCTCTCTCTCTCTGTCAAAATTAAAAAAAAAAAAAAAGATTGATATATCTAATAGAAGATGCTAATCCTTATTGAAATCTGTATTTCTTTAGATGAGGTTATGTTTAAATAACATTAGTCAAGATTTGTTAATATGTTTACCTAGGAAAACTGTGAAATAAATTCAGATTACCTTTTGCTTAATGATTTAACATTCTTTTATAAGGATGAATTCAGTGTGCTCTACTTGGGAGGTGGGGGTAGAAGGAATTAATATTTATTATATACATACATCCCCTTTACTGAACTAGGTATATGTGTGTGATATTTAATTTTCATAGCAACCTTAAAATGGGTATAATCCACTATTAATAGATAAAGAAACTGAGGCTTATAAAATTTGCCTACTATCCGCTGATAAGTGACAAAGTGTTCATTGGAATTAAGGTCTTTGTCTAACTTAAGGACCAAAGAAAAACAGTCTTATAAATTGGGTTAGAACCCCAATTTACCATGCCACAGAAATTTGTTAAATAAAGAATGTAGCCATAACTATTTGGTGACATGAGCTGTCCTACTTATCTAGCCATCAATGTATGCTTATTGTGTATAATCGCAATTTTTCCCAAAGGATTTCTGGTGGTCAGTTTAAAATATTTATATGGAAACATGTAATTCAAGTATGACTTCTGAGAATACATTTTTCCTGCCCCAGTCTCAGGGAGGAGGAGCTGTCTCCTGAATAGCCCGATTGGCTGGGAATGCATTCACTGACCCACTCCACCACTGGCTTGGCAGTGGGGCTGAGAAAGAAGCAAGGATTCTCCACTGTGGGGAAGGCCTGAGCCCCACCCACAGAATGAGTCTGAGTTCTGTGGTAGCCACTTGGCTGTTGATAAGAGCTTACCATACATTTCCTGGATCTTGCTCTCACTGACATACCCAGGATACTATTCCTCTAACATTTCTCTTAAGTAAGAGCACATGAAAGTCTTATCCTAATAAAAAGCTTGTCTTCTTTATTATGCAATTATGCTTTTTTTAAGGTTATGTTTTTTTTCTCACATCTTTCTAAATGCTTATCTTTCTGCCCAGGCCGTCACCGATGGGTTGTGTATACTACTGAAATGCATGGCAAAAACACATTCTGGGATGTGGATGGAAGCATGGTGCCCCCTGAATGGTAAGCTAAGTCAACATTTTATTTTATTTGGCTTGGCAGCATTTGTTTCATTATACAAATATTCGTTGAATATCTATTTATAAGGTAGTGGTGTTCTGAAAGCATGTGTCCCAATTATGATGGTTGTGTAACAAGTTACCCTAAAACATAGTGTCTTAAAACAACAGTAGTGTTTATTTGTCATAGGTATTGTGGGTCAAGAGTTCAGATCAGACACACCCAGGATGGCTTATCTCTTCTGGGATGTAGACCTCAGTGGAAGATTCAAAGGCTAGACACTGGAATCATCTGAAGACTTTTCTCTCAATGTCTGGCAATTGATGCTGGCTGTCAGCTAAGAGCATAGCTGAAGCATTGAGTTGGAACAGTTTCTTGATTGGCTTCCTCAGGCTCTGCAAGAGAGAGAGAGAGAGAGAGAGAGAATGCCAGGCAGAAGCCATATTGTCTTGTCTGACTTAGTCTTGGAAATTGCCAATAGCTATTTCATATTCCATTGGACAAGGCAGTTAGAAAACTCTGCCCAAGTTTAATGGAACAGAACATAGACCCTATCTTATTGGAGGTGTGTCAGCATCACATTACATGTTGAGATGTACAGTAGTGTGGCTGTCTTTTGGGTGGGTGGGTGGGCGGGAGGTGTGTCACAGTATCGCTTCGCCATGGGTAAAGTGAAAGGCAAAAAGAGCTCTGGCTCTGATCTTATTTGGCAAGTTGACATTAAGCAAGTTGCTTAACTTCTCTGGGACTTAGTTTTCTCACCTGTAAAATGAGGGCCCCAAAATTCCTTAGATCTCTAAAAACTATGATATTATAATATATAGACATTTTAAATGAAATTCTAACTGCTTTTACTTGAATTACCAAATTTTATATAAAACATTTCAAAGCAAAGTATAGATACCTGTTTCATAGATTGCTGAAATAGTGCCATTTGGTTGATAATACATTTAAACTCTGGAGATCCTTTACAGTTTAGTCTAGAAAATTTTGTCCTTTATTTTTCAATTACATGTGATATACAATTTTATACTAGTTTTAGGTATATAATATAGTGATGAGACATTTATATATCTTACAAAGTCATCACCCCAATAAATCTAGTACCCATCTGACACCACACATAGTTATTACAATATTACTGACTCCCATGCTGTACTTTATATCCTGTGACTGTTTTGATCCTGTGGATTTGTTCTTCTTAGTCTCTTACCCCTTTTCACCCACCTCCAACTCCCCTCCTGCCTGGCATCCATCAAAATGTTTTTTGAGTCTATGGGTCTGTTTAATCTAGAAAATTTATCATAAACTAGAAATAAGTGTATCAGGTTAACTCACATTTTATTTTAGTCAAACTTGATCATCAGAAGTGGTTGGGCTCTACTGAGTAGAAGCTGGGATAATTTTGTAATATTCACTTCCATTCTAAAGATTCAATGAGAAATCCAGGCATGTAACATAAGTGAGTGAAGTGTAGATGTGAGACAGTAGGGAGTAGTGGGGAGTGTGATGAACTGAAAAGCACACATTATAACACAGGGCAGCAGCCCTGTTCATTTCTCCTCAGTTCTATCAGGTGAAAGTTCGGCCAGAGGTTTCTAGATAAGATTTTTCAGGAGAAAGTGGAAATCTGTATTTTGAAGTAAGGTTGAGTGAACAGGTTTTGCTGGTAGATTGGATTTTGAGAGAAAAAGGAATCAAGGATGACTTCAAGATTTTTGGCCTGAACTACTTAGTGGTACCTTTATTGAGATAAGGAAGACAAGGTAAAGGGTATCCCGAAATTCACGCAAGAGGTAATTTTGATAGAAAACACAGGTTTATAATTAAAAAATGTAAATTTTCATTGCTCAACAATGAAAATGCATTGTTCTTTTGTGTAGCGCTCCATTTTTAATAACCCTGAACTGTCAACTGTCACGCTGTCTTTTTTTTTGTTGGCAACACTTTACCGCACAAATGACGCAAAATTCAAATCCTGCGTGAATTTTGGGACACCCTTTAGTATGAGGGAGAAGCAGAATTAGAAAGTGTAGTCAAGAGTTCTGCTTTGTCCATGTTAAGTATGAGGTAGGTTCCTTTAGACAACCACGTGGGAACAGTGGGGATAGTTAAAAATATGTCTGAAGGTCAGGGGAAAGGCTGGTGCTGGAGACGGGACTTCAGTGTGATTTTAGCTGGTGGTGTATACAATTTAACTTCATAAATTATGAGTAAAAGAGTTAAGAGAACCTGACCTTTAGTCAAATGCTCTGTTACCCTGGAAATCGCATTAGATTGTATCAACCATATTGCTGGGTAAAGTGGTCCTTGATTGATAAATTACATTTGGGTTGAGAGGAAGTATACATGCCTGATAAGTTATCTATATGTGGTTTTCCCTGTGTTGCTGCTCCTGGAACTGTCGTACTCCCTGTGGAGATGCGAATCCTGGACCTATACCTATGGAATTGTTATTGGAGGTGTAAACTCTCGTGGAGCATGAAGCTTTTAAGTCCTGGTAGCTCCTACACCTGCCTGATGTGGCTCTCATCTCCCCGGAGCCTGTGCTGTGTGTCATTTAGGGAGTTGAAGAAAAATAGCTCTGGGCTGACTTGGTGAGCTGTCATCTGCATGAACTACTTGGAAACTCCAGTGACAGAACACCTGGTTCCTGTCCAGCTGGCAAGTTGTGTTCCTGTCCTCTGTCCTTCTGAGTCATCTCATGCCAAGTGTGGCCTATGATAGTCTCTGTTCAGTAACTGCATCATCTTACCTAGAGAAGGATTTCCCTTCAGAAGCATGTGTTTGGGTAAAATCAGGGAATACCTTTAATGAACTTCTGTGATTCACTTAATGTTCTCTAATCTTGTGGGAACATGGGAAGTTTTGTGGGAAAATTAGTTCATTTGATCTATCTTGTCTCAAAGTCTTCATTTCTTTGAATCTGTGAGTAGCCAGCCAGTAAGGCTGTTAGGGTCTACCAGTAGAGTAACAAAAGGTGTACATGGTGGTGCAAATGTGCAGGATGGGCAGTGAGTGGAGCTACACATACCTTGAAAATAAAAAAACATATTGCCGAGAACCTAACTCGGTACTCAGGTTATAAAAGTTTATTCATTTAGCAAATATTTATTAGGCACCCACTGTGTGTTAGGCACTAAGGGGTTTATACATTCACAGTAGTAAGCAAAATGTATAGTCCTTGATCCCTGGGAGTTTATAGTCACTCAATGAATACTACCTGGTAGACTAATAATATACTATAACTTACTGTTTATTATTTTTCTTTGTTGCAGTGCCTTCATTTTCTTATCTAAGTTTTATAACACTTTATGGGATCAATGATGAGATTTTTAATTCCTTCAGGAATTTATATTAGGTTAACATGATTTAATAGAATACTCAGTATTTCAGTAGGTTGCAAATACTGTTTTATACCATTTTGAATGCCCTTAATCTTTTAAATTAGTTAATTGCCCCCATTTATACAGTAACACACAAAAGTCCTTATTTTCATTTTTATTGTAACTCAGTTAAGTAATCAGTGTCTACATGAAATTTGACAAGGTAAAATGTTGGGGGTAGAAAGGTTAGAAGTTTGAGTTATTTTATTTGTAGTAGTATTTAAAATTATTGTTTTTACTTCCATCTGGAGAAACAAAGGAGCTTTTTTTGTGGTTTGAAGTACTGGAACTCTAAATCCTTTGTACCAAGTTTAAAAAAACATGGAGTGCCTAGACTTCTCCGTACTGTGTATATACTTTTTCCCCACTTGGTGGCACCTTCTGTTCATTTCTAAGTAACATAACTTGTCTTCTGCTCTGTAGTGCTCACTTTGTGTATTGATCTTTCTTATTAAAATTAATGATTAAATTACTCAAGTAATACATAAATACATTCTTTTTAAAACCAGTAGTGTATGTTAAAAGGTTTCCTTTCTTAACACAAAATAATTTTGTCCTTGAAGATTTTTCCAGTGCCATGAACTGAATTGAAATGAGTGTTACTTAGTACAATGGGTTGCAAGATTCTTTTCAAAATACATCCTTCTTAATGTTTACTTAATTTTCTGCTCCAGAAAGTCAGAATATTAAGAGGCTATGTTCTAAGAATATAAACTGCATTGAGGTAGATTTTCTTATGTTACAGGCTATTACTTACTAACCTTTCTTTGTTAAAATGTGTTTTAATTATAAGCAGAAGATAAGATTTTGATTTTTTTTTTAACACTTGTTACTATTTAGTGCTTCACTTGAGATTGATTCTAACATTTTACAAAGATGAGCTGTTGGAAAATTTTATTTCTGGGGTATGGAAATAAACTCTGTATTATTCTTGGTGAACAAGAAACTGCTCTTGATTCCAGTTTCCAGAAGAAATCTCTAGTGTGTTCATAGGCTATCAGTGTATATATAGTACATGCTAGAGATAGTCAGATGTAGAAAATTTTTGAGATTTCTATATTAAAAAAAACAAGTTTGAACCTTTTCTGTGTAACTGGAGTGAATGATGTTGTGTGGTGGAATTGACTTAGAAAAAAATATCCATTAAGGAAGACAAAGAAACAGTCTTCCACTAAAACATTTGAGTACTTTGGAGAGTATGATTTTATTTTTTTAAATGATGGCTTAAATGGGATGAAATGGAGTTAGAAGTAGACAGAACCTATTTATAGTCTCAAAAAAAAAAAAATCAAACAGATGACTTGTGCAGTCTAAAAACCATTTCTAGTTGGTTTGAATTGGAAGGATTTTTCTTTTTAGTAGCTTTTCCCATAAAGTAGTACATGTTCATTACAGAAAATTCAGAAAATAACGTAGTAAACAAAAGTAACCAATTGTCCTATAACACAGAGACAAACCACTGTTAACATTGAAATACATATTCTTTTGATCTATTTTTCTGTGCACATATATGCTTTTGTTTCTGTTTTTAATAGAAGTGGGCTTTTTGAAGAGGTAGGGTGGGTTTGAATCCTAGCTCCACTACCTTGAGCAATTTACATAAACTGTTGGTGTCCCAGGTTCCTCATTTATTAAATTGGGATAACAACATCTGTCCCAAAGAGTTGTTATTATCAGGATTAATATTTGTAAAGTGCGTTGAATGGTGCCCATAGGGTAATCTTTGTCTTGTGAGCTATCAGCCTTTGGGGGAATCTGAGATGAATTCTCTCTCCCCTTCCTTTCCCATATAAACTTCTCTTGGCTTCCTGCTCACTTCTACTCTTGGTCTTTGTACATTGATTCTTCCTTTCTTTGTCATTAGAGAGACATTCCTCTGTACTCAAGGAAGTGCCCAGCTTCCTCCTGTTGGCCACATTTCTGGCACCTCCCAGCAAATATTCTTTGAAATTAAATGGTTTAAACACTTAAAGCTAAAACACGTAACTTTGGGCTGTGATTTAATAATTTCAATATAACAAATTGTACATTCTCTAGTATTCAGGCTTCAGCTTGAATTTAAGATGCTTGCAGAAACCTTCTTCAGCATTGGGTTTCACACCATAGCTTCATGAACCAGAGCAACCTGAGCACATGGGAACTCCAGACTCAGCCTCTAGAACCTCATAGCATACTGTATTTCATCAGTTTTAAACTACATTTTTGCATCTTAAATTAGGGCAGTGGATGCCGGGATGGCTCAGCGGGTTGAACGCTCGCTTTGCAGTCCCGGGGATTGAAACCCAGCCCCAGCCTGTGTGGAACCATATGCTGAACTGGAATGTGCTTCCCATGCAGGAGACCCTCAGTTCAGTTCCCACCGCGCCCCCCCCACCCCCCACCCTGTCCGTTCCCTACACCATTCAGCCTCTGTCTCAAGGGGGCAGCCCCAGACTGGTTCCAGCCCTGCGCAGTCCTGCCCACCTGTGTGGAATTAAATTATGTCGAAAAATTGATGATGTACAACTATGGAGACTGCTCTGGGCCCTCCCCCTTCTCTCTGTCTCTCTCTGTTTGTCAAAAACAATAAATTAGGGTACATATTTTCATTAATAGTGTCATAATTTAATTGGCAGTATTTTCTTTCTTAAAGATACATAAAATAATGGTGTATCTTAAAATGTTCTAGGTTTGATGAAATACCGGTACAGTAATGATAATAGCAGTAACTAATATATGCTGATTACCTTCTGTGAACGGGAAAATTTTTAGGTATGAGTATTTTGTCATTTAATTCTATACGATTTGAGCTCAGTGAACAAAATAGCTCCTCTTACCCCCTCCCACTGTCCTACCCTGCCTTTTCATAGCTGTCTTTTTTTCCCCCTCTTTAAGGCATCGTTGGCTTCACTGTATGACTGATGATCCTCCAACAACTAAACCACCTACTGCTCGTAAATTCATTTGGACAAACCATAAATTCAACGTGAGTGGCACTCCAGAACAATACGTACCTTTTTCCACCACTAGAAAGAAGATTCAGGAGTGGGTCCCACCTTCAACACCTTACAAGTAAAAGCAATGAAAAATAATTTAAACATGTAAAATATGGGGCTTTTCATGTAACTGCACTTTTACTGCTTTCTATTAACTTGATTAAAATTCTTTGATTAAGCAATGTCTTTTTGCCCTTTGTCATTTATCAACTATAAAATAGAAGCTTACACACAGGGTAATTTAAATAGACTTCTGTTGGAGTGGCTGCCTGGTTTATAGTTCCTTCCCCCTTGCGCCATCTTTGTGATCCTGCCTCACTACCATAGCTGATTCGTAGAGGAAGACCTAAAGCTGAGCTGAGCCCAACAGATTTTCTCATGGGAATTCAAAACTTGAATGGAGAGACATCAGAGCTGGATGGCTTTTATGTTAGTTCTGTCTAAGGAGACGGTTATCAGAGAGTTCCTATTTCCTGAACTTTGATTCTTTCACAGTTTATTTGGATCTTTTGAACTATCCCAGGATCCAGCCATTGTATTTTTACTTCTTTAAGCTAATGAGGGTCACTGAGTTTTGTATTGTTGCTTACAACCAAAAGAACTTTAATATACAGATCGGTCCCAGAATAAGAATGGGTTGTAGGCAAAAGATGGTCAGGGAAGTGAGGGACCTTTGGTTGTGTCTGGGTAGGATGAAAGACAGCCACATCCCTCTGTAGAAACTAGCAGCTTTAGTAACCAACTAGCTCATCGGTTCCTGAGTACCCCCCAGGGGTACATGCTGGGCCGTTCATGGGGATGTGAAAAATAATCTAACAATATTTAACTGTTACAAATATTATAAAATTAAGTCTGTGGTTTGTACTTTTAGTGTAGTGGTTTTTCTTTCCTTATTACCTCATTTCTACTACTTTACATTAAGATAAGCACTTAAACAAAAGTGTCATTTAAAAACAGCTGTTTTAAACACAAGGAGTACAATTTACAGAAATGGGTTTAAAAGAGGTACACAAGTGGGGCAAAAGTTGGGAACCACTGAAATAGCTTCTTAAGCTCCTGCTTTCAGTTACCAGGATCCACCAGCCCCCTGAGGATAAGGTCTTTGGTTACTGGTTAGTAGCCATTGCAGAAGAACTTAACGGTGATGGAAAAAGAATGCAAGGATTATGGAGTCAAATAGTTGCTTTCAAGGGTACTGAATAACTTAAGGGCGAGAACCTTGTTTCCCAAATCTTAATTCAAGTCATTGAGTGAAACTCTGGGCAATTGTATGACCCAGCTAACCTCAGGTTTCTTGTATGAAAATTAAGGAGTAGAGTGAGGTCCTGGTTGTTGGTGTAGGGATATCTGGAAGGATCTAGAGTGTTCTTGATTGCACATTTGAGTCAGCAAGGATTAATTTAAGCTCTAGAGGCCCAAGCTATTAAACCAGCATTTCTGAGGGTTCTACCTGCCACCACCTGACAATGTCATTCCAGCTAAAGGTGTGAACTGAGCTAAAGAAAGCACACGGAACTTCTTGTTCTGAAACTTCCTCAATCATAAAAATAAAAAGTTTTTCATAGCCTCACTCCTGAGTGTCCCTTAGCTGGATCAGGTTGAATTTGGTGCCCTAAGGAGATTCTATATCCAAAGTGCTATTGGGCAACTGCAGTTTGCTGATTGACCAGCAGAGAGCAGGACCAGACACTGGAAGCTGGCCTGTGCTAGACAGACTTCCATGCTCTGTCTGTCTACTATTCCAGTAAGTTAACTGTCAGGGCCTAAAACAGTGCTTTCTAATGCCGTTAGGAATAGACTGACAAGGGAAACTTGTGAACAATTACACGTTCCGTCCTGGCTTGCTCTTCTTTCTGGGTCAGGTATATTGGAGGTTTAGCTGACAGAAGGACAATGGGTGTGGTCTTTATGGGAAGGGAAAAGGTGGAAAGGTGGTAATTAGGAAATGACTGTGGTTAAGTAATCTTAGGATCTCTAGGAATGAAAGCAACAGGTAGCTAGCTACCTTTGGTTTTAACCTGATTTTATTTTTTGAAAAGCCAACGTTATAGGTCTAGGTAATAGACACTTGAATCAAGCTAGAAGATCATAGCTTCTCTCTTAATTCCCAGACCTGAGTTAATTCTCAGGATAAGAACCCTTGATTTAGGGCTATGCTATAATAATAGAGATGTATATTATGAACCTTCCCCCCAACTACTTCTTTAGATGATGTGTACTTGGAAAAAAGAAATATACAAAATTTTTAGGGATCAGTGGATACTTGTTCCAAGTTTGCACCAACTTTGGGGGGACTGAGAATGTTATGGCCCCTGGCAAGGATGGAGGTTATAAGTAAAAAGCAGTATATCTTTGGCGGTAATTACAGAGGTTAGTACAACCATCAAAGGGTAGAAAGATAAAATGTAATCTGTCATATTCCTCAAATGCACAGTGTACTTCCATTTGACCAGTGAGAAAGATTGGTCTTAAAGAATGTTGGTGAGCTCTACGTTAAAACATAATCATCAGGTGGATCCAAATGATAGCTGCTGTCTCTTTATTGAAACAACTTAGTACTGCCTCTGGCATTTGATATGTCACTATTGGTCTAACCACTGTCTTTTTATCCATTTTGGTTTGCAGAATCCACTAGCAGTTTGCTTTACCTGGCAGGAACAGAAATAGCTTTACAAATCTGTTTCACAGGTGTCAACTCTAGCCATTTGCTACACGAGAACATACAATGCGTCACCAAACCATAGGATGTCTCATTAGTCCACTATGTTGATAAGAGGGCAGGAAATACCAGATACACTAATGCCTTGGTAAGACACATGTGTACCAAAGGATGGAATCTGAATTTCATAGAAATATAGGCGCTTGACTTCTCAGGAATATCCCCAGAGATGTGGTGGTTTAGCACATGCTGAGACAGCCCCTCCAATGTTAAGGATAAGTTGCTGCACCTTGCCTGTTCTACAGCTCAGAAAGGCACAGGACCTTGTAGTGCCCTGGATTTTAGAGACAACATATAGCACATAGGCGTTTTATACTTAGTTATGAGGTGACCTGAAAAGCTGGAAGTGCAAGCACCGTCTTTATAAGAGGCCACCCAAGAAGCATAGCTACCCAGCCCTCTCAAAGTATCTGGAAGGTTGGGGTACTTACTGAAGTCAGAAACAAGTCTCCCCAGAAGAATCACAATGGAAGCCCACAGGATTCTGGAGCAAGGCCATGACCACCTTTAAGAAGATTACTATCTTCCTTTTCAGAAGTGGCTCCAGTTTGCCACTGGTATGTTGGTGACCATATGCTATCTAATCCACCTACTCAGAAAGTGGACCATTCCCAGTAACACACCATCATCACCTAGTAGATAGGACCAGAGCCAGCCATGAAGACACATGCAGTTCATGGGAGCAGATTTTTTTCCCACTCTGTGCCTTTAGGTACTCGATTCCCATACCTTACCTCTACCAATCTGTCTCTTTGCTCTCATGGAGAGTTGCTGGCCAATTAACTGAGAATGAAAAAAAGTCACGGTTGATTTACAGACACTGAAAAACATGCACTACCAGCCAGGAAGTGTGCTATTGTACACCACAGCCCCTGTCAGCTGTTGTCTTGAAGGACAGCAGAGGGCAGGATTTCAGTAGGAATCAGGAGGCAGGATTTCAAGCAATGCCTTTTAGCATGTATTTTGAAGGACCTGACCTGAGTCAAGCTCTATAACCAATCACTGGCTGGATGGCCAGAGGCTTGAAAATTGGTGTAGGAGCAGGAGGGGGAGCATCAAATATGTGGTGATGGGAAGAATACTGACTCTGCGTGGTGAGCACACAATGCAATACCTAGATGATGTAAGATAGAATTATACACCTGGAACCTATATCATTTTTACCAACCCATGTCACCCCAATAAATTTCACAATGAACAAAAATAAATAAATGAAAATAAAATTTAAAAAATAATTGGGGGAGGACTTTATGAATCTGACCTCATTGGTAAGGGAAGTAAAAGCACAAATAAAATGGGACCTTATCAAGCTAAAAAGCTTCTGTGCTGCAAAGGAAACCATCAACAAAGCAAAGAGGCAACCAACCAACTGGGAGAAAATATTTGCAAACAATGCCTCTGATAAGGGGCTAATATCAAAAATATACAAAGAACTTGTACAACTCAACAAGAAAAAAACAAGCAATCCAATTAAAAAATGGGCAGATGAC
>PVKE010046322.1:0-12305 GCA_004027555.1 Craseonycteris thonglongyai | reverse complement strand
CGTTTTGATTCTTCACTTGGACTGACGAAACATTTTTGGTCATGAAGAATTGGCTGACTTCCATTGTGAAGTTTGATGCTTTGTTTCAGGGTCATATTGGTACACTCATGTTTGATCACCAGTGATAACATGGCCCAAAACCTCATCTTGCCTCTCCAAAAGGTCTTGGCAAACCTCAACTCTCCTTTGTTTTTGTTCATCAGTGAGCTCCTTCAGCACCATTTTTGTACACACCTTTCTTATGCCAGGATTTTCAGTTCAGATTTTTCTAACTTTTTCTCTATTGATGCTGACTTGGTCTGCTATGCTTCCCACAGTGAGGCAATGATTTTGATGCACAATTCAGTGAATATTTGCAATGTTTTTATCAGTTCTGCTTGTTACTGGCCGCCCTGACCTGTCTTCATCAGTGATGCTTTCTCCTCCCTCAGAAAAACATTTAATTCATTTGTACACACTATGTTTTTCATGGCATTATCCCCATAAACTTGGACTAACATGTCCCTCATTTTCACTTTCACCCTTGCCAAGTTTAACAAGAAATTTAATATTTGTCCCTTGCTCTAATTCAAACTCCAAAATTCTTTCAACAGCATACAGAAACACACAACAACAGTAATGAACAACACTGAGCAAGATACCACCACACATTGACAAAACACAGCCGTGAGACATTGATATGCCAAGGTTATGAAAACATTACCGAGTTGTTCGTACAGTGCTGCCACTGTATGAGTATGCCAAACTCTATTGCTTTAACAAGACTCCTGGCTAGTAGCACCTGATACAGCTTTTTCAAACTACACACTGAAAGAAGCAAAAAATGGTGAAAATTCAAATCACCATCAAATGAATGAATATTATTAATATAGAGGTGACATGACTGGGAGAATTAGAAAAATAAAACTGCATTGAGGAAATCGCCAGCACTACTTTTCTTTATGGATGTAAATTTATGAAACATAATTTTATGAAACATAGAGAAACCTAAAAAATAATAGAGCTATCAGTTAATATGTCCTCATTTGTTTGTCCCAAACACTCATGTGGTAAATCATATGTGGAACAAATGCATATTTGTCATATATAGTAGTACCACATTACAACACTAATACATTAAGGTCAGTATAATAATTACAACCTGTAAGTGCAAAATTATTTTTAAAAACTTATTTATTATTGTAGCTTGCTACTTTAGCAATCACTTTAATTTTTAACCTGACCCATTTTTTTTAATTTATAGTCTAGCATTATTTACTAAATTAGAAGAGTATAATTTGTATTATTTATTTTTAACCTTATTGTGCAGATGGCAGACAACCTTCACTAGAAATTTCCTGTAAAAACAAAACCAAAAAATCTTTTTTTATTGCATAAAAAGTGATAAACCCAATAATTATGAAAAAATTTCAAGTATATAAAGATCAAAAAAGTTTACAGTTTTACTTGGAAGTACGAATCTTCATATGCTGAGTTCAGTTTTGTAGCCATAATTGATGTTGAAGTGTACAAATCTCTGGGGTGTTATTTGAAAAGATACATTAGCTGTTGAAACAATGGAACCATTGTAAGGTAAGTAGTATTTACATTTTAAAAAGACATAAAATAGTTAAGTCTAAAACTGAAGGAATTCTTCAAAAGAAAGACAATTTAAAAAACCAAAAGAAATGTTACTATTTCATAATGTATCAAGCTTCTTGCAAAAAAGGATTTTGAGTTACTAATAGTAAAATATCATAGATGATTGTCAAGATATTAAAGTCTAGATATGTTTGCTTAGAACTGTTGGGAAGATCTGCTGCATAGAAAATAGCTCACATATCACTCTCCCACTATACAATATCTTAGAATAGACAGAATTAGTTTCTGATGTGAAAAACCAATTTATAGAACAAATAATGCTAGTAAATTACTTTTTATTGCAACTTGAAGAATGCACAATATTTCTAACATGAGTTCTTTTTAGTATATCTGCAATTTAAACTTGATAATATAAAGGAAAACAATTTCTTTCTTCCAGCTTTATTGTGGATCAGTAAAATCTTTGAACTGTCTACTACCATGAAGGATTGCATTATCAACAAATGTTGCTTACAGTTCAAGTTACATGTAGGAATATATTCTATGACACAGCTGCATGACAGGAAAACATTCTAGAGTTATCATATTTTTTCGTGTATAAGACGATACTTTTGTCTAAAATCAGACAAAAATTGGGGTTCATCTTCTACATGGGAATAAACAATGTATTGATTTCTTAATGTTAGGTTAGAAAAATAGGGTTTGTATTATACACAGAAAAATATGGTATTAACTAGATGAAGGAGGTTATACCAGTAAGTGAATCAACACACTGAGTCCACCACTGAGAGAGTCTTGCAACAAAAAGATAAAAGTCACTTGAACTAAACATTTTGTTTTTGAAACAGTAAATATTGGGAATTACATAAAAGCTAATGTGTTTATGTTTGACACTATCCCTATTAATTTAATAAGCCCATCATAAGTTACTGTTCACACATTTTGAGGTAAGAGGTTCATTCAGGGAAAAGATCAATCACAAATACTTGAATTACAGAATAGTACAAGATAAATTCATTTAGTCCCGCTTTTTAAAGGTATAAATTGTTCAGTAAGCCTTCCTTAAATTTCTTATGTTTTCATATGTGTAATGCTCTTGTTACATCTATGCAAAAAATTAATTCAACAGGGTACAAACCTGGTCATAAATTATTTAATGAGATTAATACAAGGTATTCATGGTGGGCAAACAAGGAGAAATTTGAAGACTAGAAGTTCATTGTTGATACTTTTGAAAAACAGTTATATAATCTTGAAGTTATTAAAAAGTCTTTTGCAAGAATTTGAATTTAGAATGTAGCATGACATCAGTAGAATTGAAATGTGTTGCGGTACAGTATGGATTAAGAAATAGTGTCCCTAACTCACAGGACACAGTTAAAAGTTAGATGTTAGAGAACTAGAAGGAATTTTCATTCCCTTCTTCATTGGACACATCAGCATCAGATTGCAGAGGTTAAAAAAAAACTCACTTATTTCTTCTACAAAATCTGAGAACAGATATTTTGTTTTTCACCAGACACTGCCCATTATATAGCCAATAAGTTCTTCCCTTTCTTCATGTCATTAGAGACCAGATTCTTATTTTACTTTTTCTTCTGTGAAGCATATTCAAGTGTAGAGTTCATTTTGAAGTAAATTTTACAAGTGATTTCACTTAGATAATCTCCAAGGCTAAGAAATGCAATAAATACAACAGTAAAATACATCAACCCTCGGTACTTGGTCAGTTTCTTAACAAGAACGTTACCCTCAGGCAAATGCCAGACTAAAAAATAGGGCAGACTTTGTCCAAAAGGTTAACAGAAAAATTCAGCCTTCAGTTCACGTTTGTCATAAATTTTATGAATATTTTCTGTATTCCCAACAATGTGCTAGTAACCACAGAATTAAAAAGATAAGTGCCAACCACTACTAAATAGATTTTATAGTTTGGAGCAAGGATAATCTACACCAGTATTTTGAATATTAAAATATGTATAAGTGCATTAATAACATAAAGGATATAATAACAAATTTGTAAATTTTTACTGAAGACTAATATATTTAAAATAAAGAGCATTGACTTTGTAGTTAATTCCAGAATTGGCTTCTTACTCTGTAATAGTGGACAAGAAAACGAACTCATCTGAGTGTTGGTTTTTATCTTAAAATGGGATGATAATAATACATAACTCAAATGGTAGCTGTAAAAGTAAAATTAAATCAGATAATGTAAAAGTGGTGTCTAATATTTTTCCTAATGCACAGTAGCTGCTCAACAATTCTGATCTCTTTCCCTCTTCCTTTATATGGACAAAGCTATTTCACAGCAATCTTGTAAAATAATTGTAGCTGTATCATTCTGCAGCAAAACCTATCATTCAGTAACTCAACTACTATTTCCTGAGTACATATTGTATATGTGCTAGGTGCTCTGGTAAACAAAATCTCTACTGCCAAGGAGAATACATTTTGGGGTGTGAGGCAGGGAAGGGGATGAAGAATAGAAAATGTAGATGCTTGTTATAATGGATGCTGTGAAGGAAATAAATGAACAGCTGTGATAAAAAATAATGATAAGGACTAATACAGATGGATTAAGGACTGGTGAAGGCTATCCTGAGGAGCTGACATGATTAGAGTCCTGAGAAAAGAAAATCATTAAATGTACAAAGTTGCTAATACAGGAACAAGCTTTTCCAAGAGATTATGATAAAAGATGTGGTAGAGAAGGAAACATTAGGCCAGCCTCCATAGAACATTGTAGGCCATGGTAAGAGGGTTTTATATAAGGAAATTAAATGATACAAATTCTATGTAATATAAATCACAATGAACTCTGTGTCAAGAATGGATTTCGGAGGCTAATGGTAGAAGAAAATACATCAGTTCAGAAACTATACCAGGACCTAATATGGTAGTATTGGCGATGGAAACAACTATATGGATTTGAGATGATTTTTATGTGTAAAATAAATAGAGCTTTCTGAGAAATTGGATATGGAGAATAAAGAAATCTCTAGGTTTTGAGTTGAGTAAATAAATAGGGAACGACTTGAAAAGAACAGTTGGTAGAATTTTGGGGGCCAGAAGACTTGGATGAGGTAAATAGAAAGTCATAGGGGATAAAGTGGAACCAACTGTGTAGACCATATTTTGAAGATATTTCACTGTGTAGAAAAGTAGAAAAAAAGGGAAAAAATAGCTGCGGTGAGATGTGGAACCAAGGGGATTTTTTACAGCACAGGAAGTACTGAAAGAATTTTTTTTTTTTTTTTTACCTGTATAAACCAGTAAGATGGAGAGACCACAGCTATTTTTAAAAGTGGGGAGATATTCAAAGTTTTTTCTGAGGGTAAGGGGGAATGAGATCTAGTGTAAAGGTCAGTCTTGAAAACAATGTCATCTTTCATAACAGAAGTTTTAAAATGCAGGATGAATTCTAGATTTGCTGATGAAAAACTAAACAAATTTTCTGTCAGATTGTGCTAATTTAAATATAATTGGTATAAAATGTTATATTAGTTTCAGGTATATAATATAGTGAGCCAACATTTTTATACTTTACAGTGTGATCACCCCACTACTTCTAATAATCGTCTGTTATCATGCAAACTTATCCCAATATTATTGTATTCCCTTTCACCTTCTTCACTCATCCCCCTCCCCCTCCCCTGTAAGTATGACAAGAGGATATCAGATAAAATTGTTAGGAGGAGGGGTTTTGGATAGCAGGGGAGTTTTTAAAGATAGAGGGAAATAGGTGAAGTGGTCCTATTGTTGAATAAAGACAGAATTGGAAAAAGTAGCAAATATTGTGCAAGTTAGGTGGCTACTTGAGGCTTGTGACCATAAATTTAAAGGGGAATTTGTTTTCCAAGTTGTATAATGTTCTTTAGCAACATTCAGCTAATCAGGTGAAGACATAAAAGAGATGGGAAGAGGATTGAGCAGGGATTGAAGTTGAGGCTGTGCGAGATGATTGTAGGAGAGAGATTTTAAAAGAAGTGATTATCACAATGGACCATCCTCTATGAAATCTCAGTTGAGTAGAAAATGAATAAACACAGAGAGAAGGGGCCACATGGTATAAGTAGTATGAGAATCAACCTCCCTCCCTTAAAAACTAGAATTTGGGAAAATATCTGAAACAACTCTCTTTAGACATTGAAGAGCTGGAATTCCATGACTGGTCACTAAGAAATTGGAAACAAATGAGGTGAATCTAACAATCATTTTAATTTATTTGCTGGAGACAATTTCCAGCCTGCAGAAGACAGAGCAAAAATCCCATCAAATCCTGGTAGTCTTAATGATTTGGAAAGACAGAATCAAAGTTCAGGGAGACTGGCTTGAAGGAACAGGTGGTCCAGATCTGGTGTTTATCTGACCCCTGACCTTCTCCCCTCTTTGGTTTCTCCTTTTGAGGAAAAAGGGGATGCAGTACATCTCCATGGTAACTCCTGTCCTCCCAGAGCTGTGGTAGCAGGTGCTCTGGGTACGCTGAGGGCTGCCTGGCACTCACTCCTCACGGACAACTCCTTGGTCGCCAAAGCACCTGCAATAGTTTGAGCATGATCAATAGTCAGGCGGGGGGGAGCTTTTCCCCAAAGACCTGACACATCTAGGGAACAGAAAGTTAAAAACTGCTCAGGTCCAGCATAAGGAGCAACAAATTATGGATAGCTTTGTGGCTGCTATCATGAAAATTTGAGTTCAGATTGTCATCTGTGAAATTAGAAGGTTATAATAGATTGTTTCTAAGGTCCCTTCCAATTCTAAACTTCTAGAAGTCTGTAGGAAACTAAGTGAGGAGATGCCAACTTACTTTAGTAAACAGTGTTAGCATATGAGAAAGGTGCTGCATCTTTTACTTTAGAATTATCTTAGGGTTCTAATAAAACTTAGACTCTGAGTCCCTGTAAAATAAGGCAGGGCTGTTTAATTGGCCTTTCTATTCTCAGTTCTTGAAAAGTAATAGGTGCTCATCAAAAGTCTGTTAAATGAATATAATTAATCTTTTCCTGTTTTGCAGCTTTATCATTATATAATCTATTCCCACTGGTGTCAATTAAAAAGTTGTATTTTTTTTAATAATTTTTTATTTGTAATTACAACTGTCATACAATATTATATTAGTTTCAGGTGTAACAACATAGAGATTAGATGTTTATATAACTTCCAAAGTGATTACCCCAATAAATCTAGTAGCATCTGATACCATATATAGTTATTACTACAAATATTATTGAATATGTTTCTTATGCTGTACTTTACATCCACATGACTTTTGTGACTACCAATTTGTATTTCTTAATCCCTTCCCCCTTTTTATTCACTTCCTTAACCCCCACTCATCTGGTAACTGTCAAAATGTTCTCTTTATCTATGAGTTTGTTTCTGTCTTGTTTATGTAATTTGTTCTTTAAATTCCACAATATAAATGGAATCATATGGCATTTTTCTTGTCTGATTTACTCCACTCAGCACAATACCCTCTAGGTCCATGTAATTGCAGATGACAAGATCTCATTCTTTTTACAGCTAAGTAATATTCCATTGTACATATGTACCATATCATCTCTATTTGTTTATCCATTGATGGACACCAAGGTTGCCTTCATATCTTGGATATTATAAATAATGTTGCAATTAACAGGTGGATGTACATGTCTCTTTGAAGTAGTGTTTTGGGTTTCTTCCATTAAATATCCAGAAGAGGGATTACCGGGTCCTTCTCTGTCTCTTATTATAGCCTTTGTTTAAAAGCAGAGATGTTTAGTCTTTTGGCTTCCCTGGGCTACATTGGAAGAAGAATTGTCTTGGGTCACACATAAAATATATTAATACTAATGATAGTTGATGAGCTATAAAAATTTACAAAAGAATCTCATCATGTTTAAGAAAGTTTGTGAATTTGTGTTGGGCCTCATTACAGCTGTCCTGGGCCACGTCCTGAGCTGTATTTTGGAAAAGCTCAGGACCACATATTATAAATATTTAAAAATAAAACAATAAGAAAAGTTTGTAATAGTCACTGCCACAGTGTGGTGATAAAATGTCAATCAACTGATTAGATTCTTTTGTTTTTTGGTTGCCCAAAATGGAAGAAAATGCAGAGGTGGGTGGCCAAAGGAGAGGGGTCACTTGTTTCTAAACCCCGATGGCTTAGACTGATTGCTTGTAGCAACATTAGAATAGATTTCAGGTGCTCTCAATAGTGTCTTCATATCTTGTTTTTCAAAAAGATTATCTCATTGTGGAGAAGTGCTATCATAGATTTTAAATAGTTCTCTGAAATGGCATTATAAAATACAAGGAGTTCAAGGATAGGAAAGTGTACAAACAGAATTACCCCTAGTACACGTGTTTAGTTCATGGTGTTACATAAGCATGTATATGATGGCGAAGGAGCTGGAGATAGCTTGTATGTTCATGGTAGTTGAATAACACAAAGGTAAGAATTACTATACAAAAAAAAAAAAAAATCTCGAACTTAATGGTCCTTTCTATCTTGCAAGGGCCTTAGTAATGTCTAAGCTTGAGATAGACTTTATATGGGAATTGGCTTTCCTAATATGCTTCCAGAAGCTCAAATCTACCATCTGGCTGAAGCAGCTGTGAGGAAAACCTTTGTTGTGTTGTTTTGCAATTTATTTCCACTAGTGTCAGACAGAAATTCAATGCAACAGGAAAGGGATACAGTACAAACAAAATTAAATTATTTAAAATAAATAATTAGAATTAGGGCATCAGAAGTGCCTAGGAAATTTCTGACATGCTAGTAAATTCTACCATGACACATTAAGGAAAACATTTCTAGGAATAGTGGAGTAGAGAAATGCCACTCTTTGCAATTTTAATTAGATAACCACACTTAAAATAACAACGCTGATTTTAAATTTGGATCACTATAAGGAATGTCCAATTTAGTAGGATATTAACAATAAAAAGTTCTACTGAAGTACATCTTTAATAAGAAATATCATTTAGAAATCGCTTAAAATATTTTTTTGCATAAAAATATGTATTTATGGCAGAGAATTAAAATTAAAAAAAAATTTTTTTTTAAACATTGTCCCATTGGGGAGGCCAGGATAGCTCAGCCAATTGAGACCTTGCTTTGCAATCACAAAGTCTAGGGACCAAATCCCGGCCCCAGCCTGTGCGAACCCATATGCTTAAACTGTGGTGAAACTGATAACTGCTGGGATGATGACAAAGGTTCTTGCCTCCCATGGAGGTCCCCAGTTTGGTTTTCAACTTGTGTGGCCTCACATCCACCTGTATAGAATGAAACTGTGTCACAACTAATGATGTGCAACTGTGGAGACTACTCTGGAGCCTCTTCTCTTCTCTCTCTCTCTGTCTCACCTTCTCTCAAATAACAAAATAAATCTTAAAAAAAAAGGAAGTGAAAAATATTGTCCCATCATGTAAACATTACTTAATATTTACCTAAACATATAGGTAATATTTACCTGTAGTATCATATACTCTATTGTGTCTAGTATTGTGTATTATATGATATTGAACATAAGCTCCATTAAGGTAAATTCCTTGCTCCTGTTTAGTTTTGTTTATTGCTATATCTTCAGTGTCTGGATCATTGTCTACATCATAGTCAGTGCTCAGTTTCTTGCTTCTTCTTCAGGTGCGTTACTTATACTTACATTATTTATTTTTTATTCTCTGTTGTCCAGCACTTTCACTTTCTCAGTACTTGTTTTTAACATCTTTCTATTTTTGCTCTATGTTGTAAGGTAATTTGCAAGTCTGAATACCACATGACTGATCAAATTTTCTTCTTTGTCATTTCTGTATTTTACTACCTCCAGTTGTTGCATATTTATTTCCTGGAAGTGTTTTCTATTTGTATCTACTTATAGTCCATCCTACTAACTTTTTATTTTATATTTTGTCTCTTAACAGTTTGATAGCAATATAATGGCCATATTTTCTTAAACTTTATCATGTGCCCACTTGTTTTCTGACACTTCATTCTGTTTCCCAAAGTGAATATACTTTTAGAGATTTCTCTCTAGAGTTTGTTACTCTATTGCTTATCAATACTTTTTCAAAATCGTATATACATACATTTTCTTAACTTTGATTTTACTCAAATGAGGCAAAATATTCCCAGACTTAGTATTTACCAATGAACATGAGTGTGGGTTAACTGAAGCTGAGAGATAATCAATATTCTCTTATTATTTTTCTTAGGTATGGTTCAAATTACATAGCACTGACCCAATTCTCTGCATTTTCCAGGGATTAATATATTATTTAATAACCAGTGGAACATGTGAAATGCTATATTACTAGGCTATCACTGTTCTGGTATGTCTTTTTATCTCTGAATTAATGCACTTTACTCATTGAGTAAACAAGCTGAAAAACATGCTTATTATCAGTTTCCTACTCTCTTGGCTCTCATAATTCGCTAAATCTAGTGGATGTAAATAGCTGGGGTTGAAAAAAGGACAGAAACAGTCATCATACTTCTCCCCAATGCAGAGAGCAGGTTTACAGGCAGGCTTGAAATGGCATAGGCTATGAATCCCTGAATTCATGAGAAACACAATGTATCATCTTAAATTTTTTTCAGGCACTATCCATTCAAAGGCAAAGCCTAGAAAAGCTTTTTCCAAATCAAACTTTATCTGCCTTACACTTGGTAAGATTCCTCTAAGGTTCTGGCATATGTTTTCCTTTTTTTTTTTTTTTTTAAATCCATGTTTGTGAGTTTTTTCTTCTTTTTAATTGTCTCTATAGGTTTTTTAAGTTGAAACTTGTGAGGATCTCCATGTAGGATTAAAGCTAAAATCAATTTAAATACACCCATATTTTGGTGTTTTTAGGAAAAAATGTAGTACCTATGAACTATGACTTGAGCCATGCAAAATTTCGTGACTAATAAAAAAATACGTGACTACATTGTTGACAATTTCTAAATCTGTGAACAAGTATCAACTAATGGTTGGCTAACAAGTAATAGCAAAAACACAAATTAATACCTTAAAATATCTCCTACTTCTTAATAACAATTTATATTTCATAACTCTTTTTAAAGATTTATTTTATTGTTTTTGACAGAGACAGAAAGACCGAGAGAAGGGAGAGGGCTCGGAGCAGTCTCCATAGTTGTATGTCATCAGTTTTCAACATGGTTTTGTTCCACAAAAGTGGACAGGGCCCAAACAGGGCGGGAACTGGGCAGAGGCTTCCCACATGGGAGGCACAACCCCTCAGGCCAGGGGCCAAACTGGAGGGCGAGAACCGAACTGCGCGAACCGAACTGGAGGCCTCCCACATGGGAAGCACACCCCAGTTCAGCATATGGGTCCACACAGGCTGGGGCTAGGATTTGATCCTCGGTCCCTAAGGCTGCAAAGCAAGCACTTAACCCACTGAGCCATCCCAGCTTCCCTGTATTTCATAACTTAATATCAATGTAGTAAAAAGCATGATGGTGGCATCAATGACTACAATCCCAAACTCAGAGACCCAGATCAGATGCCTGGAAGGATGGAATACTGTTCATATACTTCCCAATGCTCTGTCTCCTGCCAATTCATGCTTAACTTTCCAGCTTTAGTATTAATTGGATTTAAATTATGCTAAGAAGTTATTCATCCCAGCACTGATTCCTGCTAAAACACCTGGATTAAAGCACATAAAACTCTTACCATACATTTATGAGTATATCTGAAGGAAATGTAGATTTGAGAGAAAAGAGAAAGAAGAAAGATTAAAGAGCTAGGCTATCTCATCAGAATTAAGAGTTGATGCTGCTATTAGGGAAAAACAGACCATGGAAGACAAAGGAACAGTGCTGAAAGCTTTGCTCACATTAGCTTTGCTTAGAGTTAACCTGTACTTGACTTCCTGTTAGTCTACAAATGACATCTTACCCAGCACCTGTCACAATGTGGGCTTATTGATAGTACCCTAGGTGGGGCTGCAGTGTTTGATCAAACAATTTTCAGGGTGTGGATTTCATTGACCACATCCAGTTGTTAAGTATGATTTTGAGGTTTTGAGATGATCTATTTGCTACAGCTTTCAACGTGGCCTTTATTTCCTGGAACTTGAGTGTGTAAATAAAAAACAAACAAACAAACATTTAAAAGAACATTCTACAGAGACAGGGAATTTGTATTTTTTTCTTCTGTATTCTTGTCATTTAGTACAGTGTTTAGCACACAATAGTAGCTCAGTAAATGTCTGTTGATTGAAGAAGTGGATAAATGAGTGACAAATGAATTCAGCAATCATGAAAGGGCAGGATCAAGGCTGCTGAACTTTGGAGAATGTTGTCTTGTGTAATAGAGTCCTGAAAGACTCTATTGGATTCTCCTTCCTGGCACGGGCTAAATTACTGCGTAACCATCAGATCAAATGCTTTAGTGCCAACGACTGTGTCTCCCAACCTAAGTTTTCTCTTTTGTAATCTGAGTGTTGAGAGGGTTTTAATGAATATAACAAGCATAAACTTCTCCACAGACTTAAGAAGCAAATATAGTCATACAAACTTTATTTTTCCTATTTAAGTACTCTGTACCCCCATGTGTTGTATTAGCCAGAAAATACTTGCTTCTTTCTTCCTGTCAGTCTTTTGTTAACCACCGGGCTTAGGCCATACAGAGCAGGGAGAGCATTAGAGCCTCACTAGTGTGTGTTTGCTCTTACTTTGTGTTGTCATACGGAGTCATGCTTGATAGATGACATCAGGCCACCAG
>PVKE010046321.1:0-12306 GCA_004027555.1 Craseonycteris thonglongyai | reverse complement strand
GAATTAAACGTGTCATTATTTATTGAGACCCTGCAAGTGCTTCAAAAACAGTTTGAAGAGAGATTGCTGCAGTTTACAAATATCGAGCCAATTGTCTCCTTCTGTATCAATCCTTTTACTTGCCAAATAAATGGAATAGAACTAGCCGCATGTATTGCAGACCTTGTTCAGGGGAAAGCAGAAGAACTAGAGTTAGAAATTTTGAATCTTAAGAACAATATTTTGCTAAAATCCTTAATATCAGAGGACTTATGGAACATAGTTGACAAAGAAAGGTTCCCATTTTTAAAAAAAGTGGCATATAAAATCAAATCGTTTTTCGGGTCAACGTATTTATGCGAATCTTTGTTTTCAAACATGAATTTAATAAAATAACAATATAGATCTCGACTTACCGATGAGCACCTTAATAATTGTTTGCTAACAGGGTTGTCATCATACTCTCCTAATTACGAGGCACTGGACAATGAAATGCAATGTCAAAGATCACACTGACAGATTGTTTTTTCTTTGTTTTCTTTTATGCTTTTTTAAAATGATTTTATTATATGTGTGTTTTTTATTTACTTTGTATTACGTTTTGTATATATGTTTCTTTGTGTGTATATAATCTGTACAATAAATTTATTATTTTAAAATTATTTTTGTTTATTATTTTTTATTCTTGTTCAATAATACATATCCTTAGAAATAGCTGGTGCCTGCCGCCCTACCAATATTTTAGAATGCGCCCTAGGGTATAAAAAGGTTGGGAACCCCTGTCCTAAAGAGACTCAGACTCAGCATTGCATTACAAAGTGCCTACTGTTAACACATAAATGTGTAGTTGCACACTTTAAGTCGTGTTACGCATATAAACGAAACCAAATCTGGTATGCACATTTTTGCCACCATAATTCTGACAGGAACAGGTAATAGTATTAGATGAAAACTATTAAAACATTTTCAATTTTTAAGCAACAACAATCCATTTGGTTAAATTACAAAATATTCCATGAAGCCATTTTTCAGTGTCAGGAAAATAAACTTACATTATGGACTATTCTGCCTCTCCGAAAAACAGATTTCTTCTTTTGTCTTTTCAGAACTTTCAAAAATACACATGATGCTTGATGTGTTTTTTCTTCTGGGATGTATTCTCTAGCTATCTGCTATCATTTCAGACACAACAACATCCGGGTATGTAATACAGTGAATGAATTGTTAGGGGGAAATAACACCATTTGCCTAATGAAAGAGGAGCTGAAGTGCATTTGCAGTGAGCTGAATACACATTATCCTTGGTTGTGCAGTCTCTTATAAGAACCAGGATGACCGATAGCCGACATCTGTCTAATCCATTAGAATCTCACCAAAACTGAGAAAGCGGGTTAAGACTACATAATTCGGTAATACATGTGACTATTAAATAATGGGACTCTCTATATTGAATTGAGATTATTAGTAGTGATAGTGCTAATAAATACACTAATCATAATTTACTACCCTTCAATAACAGGCTATTTGCCATCATACAAACATTTTCAAAATCTTAAACTTACGTGCTCCAAACTGCATTGACAAACAAATAAGCCACCTCCTACTGTTAAAGGGAGGTTTAAATATTTCAAAAGCAACAACTCAAGATTAAGGAATCTAAGAAGCTTTGGGGTTTCTTTGAACAAAAAACACTTTCAGGAGTCAGTCAGAGACACTGAGAAGGAGAAAACACTCATGCTCCATGTACCGTGTATAAAATAGTAATAAAATACATTTAAGGGAGGCAGATTTTAATAATAACAAATTTTGTTTTCTTACCAGTGACTCCCCATGAGGCACATTCTTAAGTCGACTTGGGTGACTGTGGCTATTTGTCAAAACTTGCTTCATCATTTACAGTCTCAGAGTTCTTTTCCTTTCAGCTCAATGTTGTGATGGAATCGATACAAATCTGCTCTTAAAATATCTGTCTCTGACCTGTGTTTGTTTTAAGCTGTATCATTCATAATGGTGATGGATAGGTAATGCTATTCCTCTTTGTCTGCACAAAGCGCCACAGCATCAAAAGTGTGTATATCTTATGCCCAAGGTCAGGAGAAAATTAATGGATAAAGAGCTAGATAAAATGGAGTTCAAGCTGAATGGGCTGAGTGAGCTCTACGGGGTATAGACCAGGCAGGCAGTACAATGCTCATTATACTTAAACACTCTTGAAGCATTTCAGAAGTGGAATCGTTTCCAGAGGCTAACACATAAAAGCACTATAAAAGCACTGGGCGACTACAGAGTGCCCACAGGTATGCACAATGTGCTCCTGCTCACGGTTTCCATGGCATATTCCATCTATCAATTTTTACCTGGAGCAATAAGCTCATTTTGTGTTTATCACTAAACATGAGAGCAAGTCAGGCTCTCATGCCATCAGTAAACTTCTCTTTTAAGGCTTTCTTAATAATACTATTTCCACCTCTTGGTCTTCAATTCTGCCTGAGAAATAGGTGTACACAAGAATTTGATGTCCCAGTGAAGAGGGAGAGTTATCTGCTTCCAAGAAAAACAAAGCTGTATAGTAAACAGTTTTACATTCCATTCCCTGGAATGTTCAATTTCAGACATCGAAATGCCAGGAAACTAAACAGAAGTGAAAAAAAAGAAAAAATTATCCTAAGAATTCTAGTACCTGACATGTAGGATACTACAAATATCATTCTTGAGTACTTAGCTTATAATATCTATGCATAAACATAAAAATCTGTATCTTGCCGAGTTAACTCAAAACCAAAGGTTTTCTTCACATACCTTGCCGAGGAGGGCGTTACCCATTTGGTGGATAAACAGCAATTAAGTCATACTGTAACATAGCCTAAAAACCTCAGTTTTATTTATATTTAGAAAACCAATATTTGATGAATAAATAATGCAAGTTTCCTCCCCCCCCCCCCCCCCCATTAATTTTCTTTTAAGGGAACTCGTAGTAACAGTTACAATGTGTTCCTGTAGTAAAGCTTCCAACTCTGTGAAACTGTAGAAATAAACTGCTTTTGGAAGTTGAGAAACTTGCCCATTATCTCCCAGAGCATGCTCTGATAAGATTCTATCAACATAAAGCCAAAGCTCACCCAGAGCAACAAGAGAGGCAAGTCTCTGGTAATAGTTCTCCTTCATGGTCTCTTTCATGCTGATTAGATGGCAAAGGAAGCAATAAAATTACAAAAGAACTGAAGTTGATAGAAACAAAAATAGAGTGTTCAGTGGTGATACAGAAATTAAAACCAAAATTTGGCAACGCTTAAGTTTTACACTGTAAAACAAAATGCTTTCTTTTATAACAGATACAAGGTAGTACTCAATGAGCTCCTTTAATAAATATAACAGGCAAGTTCTGAAGGTCAATGAAATTGGACTGAACTCTTGAGTTAGCCACAAATTAGCGTGGTTTAACCAAGAACTTAATCTTTCTACTTCAGCTTCCCTATTTGTAAAATTAAGAGTCAGGAAAAAATCTCTAAGGGCTCTTCCACCTAACAAAAAGCAAACCTAAACTTTTTCCCAAATCTTTTATGATATTTTCTTAACACAAAAAGTCCTAGGTTTATCATCTGAGGATAAAAATATTTGCATTTTCATAGCATTGGTAAAACAAGTGCACTTATATACACAAAAAGACTTCAGGAAAACTCATCATTTAGGGAAAAAGAAATTATGTGGAATTGGTAAAAACTATAAAAATATTCTTAAATGGTAACAAAAGGCTGAAATGGAGAGTATTGGTTTAAATCTAAAAAAAGAAGACTTTAGAGGCAGACTTCGCAATAAATTCTGTGAGGAGAATTAGGCAATATAGTACTTGCTCAGAGAGATATTAATACTTAAGTCACTTTTCCTAGAGGTATTAAAAAAGAGATAAAGACAGGAAGTCTACAGAAGACCCTTGTTAAGTAACATGTGTCACTCACTGGCTTTAAAAAATTTGTGTATTTTCCACATTTTTACATATATTTTAAATTACATAGCTGTTAAACATAGAACTATGCCCATTTTGGTTTGCATGATGCTATGTCCACACATATCTAAACATTTCCAGAGCTTCAACATATTTTAAGGTTAACATTTTAAAAGCTGGTTAATATCCAAGGTTGTGGATATATTATAATTCTAGTTGAGTACATTTTGATTAGAATTTGTTGCCGTTATAATAAGCCCTACTCTAAATATTTTTGTTCATGAATCTTTAGGCATCTATTGCACTCTCTCTTAATTAAACTTTTAGGACTAGAAATATCAAGTCAAAGGATATGAGGCTTTTAGGATTCTCACTATTCTAGCTTACAGTTGCTATTTCCAAGACCATAAGCAAGCACGAACGGATGGTAACTGGGGTTATGATTTTTAAGACGCTGATAATTTAATATTGAAATTACACACTAAAATGTAGTACAATGCTAACTTAATGTTACATTTCTTTTGCAAATATATAGCAATGTTATGATAATTTGCATTTCTTTGACAACTAGTGAGGATAAACTGTGAGTGGGTTTACTTTGGATTTGCGTTAGCAGTGTACACCCTATGCAGTCCCACGGACTCCACACATGATTTAATGCTCTACAGTTCCCACCTTCAATTTTCTAAGTAATTTTAAACAAGGGGATCTACATTTTTATTTTATGTCTCTTGAAATTTTGTAGCTGGCCCTGGGTTGTTATTTGTTTTGTTGTTGTTGCTGCTGCTGTTAATACCCTTGGGTTTTTTATTGGGTTAAAATATGTTCCAAACATTCTACAGAGTTATGTATAATTTTTTCATCCTTTTGCAACTTAAAAAAACTATTGGTGCCACTAATGATATGCATATTTATTTCTAGTATATACTCTACTTTCACAAGACACAAAATGACAAAAACAATAGTGAAATCATCTAGAAATACCAGACTGTTGCAACAGAACAAAGAGACAGTTCATTTTCTAGAGTGTTAGGAGACTGGGGACACCCTGAATCATAGCCTACAGAGAGGTGGGGGCACTCTTCAAAGGTTAGTTCGCTCTGGGTCATGGCAATCAGCCAGATAATATTAAAACTGGCTAAAAGCCAGGGTAAATGCATTTCATATCACTTCAAAGTAGAGAGCCATCTTACTTGACTACTAACCATATCTTTAACCTTCATGAAAATTGCCTTTGTTTCAGTTCCTCTACCTTTAACATTGGAATTATAAGTTATTCTCTCCCATAAAAGAAAAACATTGCATAATTTGTACCACAGAAATAAAAATCATCAGTAGGATTTATAAAACACTGCTTTTATCTCTGCATTTTTTCATGTATGCAGAATACTTTGTAACTACTGTCCAATATTATGACTAAAATATGAGTAAGGGTAATATTTATATTTTGTTCATATTTCAGTTTTGGTAGAATAATGTAAGAATTCACACATGCATGAACTTGGCAAAAAATAATTTCTCTAGTGAATATTTTCAATTTCGTTCAGGGGTGAGTATGGTAATACTAATCATTCATCCTTCTCTTTGCAGATACCTGGAACAAGTAATAATTCCAGAGAACTTCTCCAGTTCTCAATACAAAACCATTTTTGTCAATTCTGTTAATGCTTCAGATTGCACCTCAACCCTTGTGCAAACCTGGTAGTAGCTATAGAGACAGCCGAGGGCATGCCATACCATTCATTTCTGTCCGACTAAAACCTGACTCAATCCACCTCAAGAGAAGACTGAAAGAAAATAGTAGCTGCTGGTTAAAATTATCAAAATATAAATAGTTGATAGTTAAGTTATAATAATGAATACTCCATTGGCAATCAGGAAGACTGAACTTTCCAAGAAGTGTCACTTTAAGTTTAAAGTATTCAATTTGGACACTTTCTACCAATATAGCTATTATGATTTATTTCTCTTCCTTCCAATAGATTTATCAGGACATTTTAATTAATAATGATAATATTTAGGGGGACCTAAAAATTGCCTTCACAATACTGAAAAATGAAATAATACCAAATGGTATTAAATAGCAAAATGACCATAAGAGCATTATAACCTTAGCAGTTTGAAAGCACCCAGGGGATATTCAATTTATTAGGTGTTTTGACATAGAAGAAGGAAGGCTAATATCTAGGAGAATCAATATTTTCTTAAACTTTCCAGATATTTAGTTATTGCCTTTAAAGCTCCAGGAAGTTTCTTGTGGGTTGTGTCTATTTTTGCCACTCAGTGAAATAAATATCCATCTTTGGCCAGACTTTCATTCCTCCCCAGAGCTATTAAAACTCAATTAATTGCTCAATTAATTGCCAATCTCATTTAAGTGACTCACTGTTGAACTCCAAACTTAGAAAATGAAGTGATATGCTGATTTCCATAAGTAGTCACAGATTTAAAAATAAACTTGAAAAAGAAGAATATGAATGCCCACGAGAGGAAGCACTTTGTTAATTAGAAAATCAATGTTCTATAAAGAAAATAGCAAATTAATCCAACCTTCGCAATAAAGTCCAGGGATAATTTAGTCATCTATTTTATTAAAGTGATGTAAGTAGATCACAAATCATCTGAGGGTTTACTGAACTGTTATTGTGCTGAGAATACCTGTTCTGTAGCTCAGTTTGCAAAGAGGTAGGTCTCTGACATTTAACAGGATGTTTTTTGAAGTTGGTGCTCATACTATATGTATCATTTATCAAGAGCAGGGTGGATTTTTCCTGAAGGTAACTCAGGTTGCATGTGTGTCTGTGTACGCCAAGCAGGGCCTGACGGAATTCAGTTCTCAGAACAAACACACTCAGGTTCTGAAACGTTCCTATACTTTCTCCACACTTTCAACCCTTTACCTCAAGTTTTCACAGACAATTCGATGATTGAATGCTAAGAGTATAGCAAATTCATTAAACAGTTGTATATGGGATATTCAACATGGACATTTGTGTATACTGGTGAACTGTTTTTCCCTGCTGCTCTCTTTAATTCTTCAAAAATAAATTATATGCTGATAAGCATCCTTTGCTCCTGTCTTCTTCCCACCAACTGCTCTCACCAGATGATGTCAATCTGGACTGATGTCTGTAAAAATGTGGCTGCAGAAGAGACACATCTTTTGTGTGTGTGTGTGTGTGGGAGTAACAATGAAGTGCTTAAGTCTGCAAAATTTAAGAAAAACAAGTACACTTTTGCTCAAGAATCATTTCAGAAAGGAAAAATCGACTGTTTCGTTTTTCAAAAAGAGTTTAAGCTGCAAAAATAAATGGAATACAGTTGCAACAATGAAGTTATTCTCAGTTGTAAGAACATGAAGTAAAATTTATTAAGTAATACTGTGCCGGGTACTGAGGATGCCAAGCCCAGCAAGAGATGGGTCCTCACAGGGCTGAGCTCAGGGCTTCTGCTACATAGGGCAGGTGCTGCAGAGCAATGAGGTAGGTCAGTTTACATTTGCAAATAAGATAGCCCTAACAGCTCTTAAATCCCCAAATGTTGTAATGGATCGTATTTAGTATGCATGCAGCTTGGAGGTGGATAATATTTGCACAAATTATTTATCTAGCTTTCTTATACCAAATCCTGAAATGTTGGGATATTATTAAAGGTTTTTTTTTCTTTCTTCTTAAATATTAATGTGCACACTTTTAAACCTACTGTTGGCATGTAATACCTTTAGCAATTCCTGTTTCTATGTTTGTACAAAATAATGTCAATATCTGTAATAACTGTAAACATATATTAAGTTTTGTTATAGTGCCATTTCCAACTTACGGGAATAATAATTCTACATTTCAGGCAAGTTTCCAAAAGGAACTCATACCTATATTTATAGGGAGGGAAGATGATTGCTTTATGGTCATGGTTTGAATTTTTAATGATTATCTATTTTATTTTATGTCTTTCCAATGTTTTTTAAAATCTCAGTTTGTGTTCTAAGTAATATTGTGAAGCAAAAATAAACATAATTTCTGTAGATTCATGCTAAATCATTAAACTACGGTTATGTGTGCTTCTGCTTTTGTCTGCTATAGGTTTAAGTACATAGATGTCTCTGGGTTAGATATATCTATATATCTATATCTTTATATACCTATATCTCTATGTACATAGTAAGACTAATGCAGCAACAGAATAATCCAAGTTTCATACCCCTATCTCTTTCCTGAACATTGCTAATTGCATGATTCACAGACAGAGTGAATTTCAAAATAAATGATTCCCCACATCCAAACCTCCTAAATATATTCCATTCTCTTTAGGCCCAATCTCAAGACATGCCACCTCCAACAAACAATTAGGCTAATCCAGAAAGTACTGTCAGCGACTTTTCTTCCTTAGAGGCCACATCTAATTGTTGCCTTTCAGCTGCAAACCATTTGTTCCCCCGTGCCAATCTCATGACATCACAAGGAAGTGTCTTGGAAAGCTGAGACCCGAAGGAATGATTTTGGTAAAGCTTCCTTGAAGGGAGTGACACGGAAAGCTGAGACCCGATGGAATGATATGGGTTGTTCTCCCTGATCAGATGGTTTCAAAATAATGACTCCATCCCCTGGGATTGTGCGTGTGTGTGAAGGCTCAGTATGTGTTAGAGCACAGTGGGGACTTTTGGGAAAACAGGTGCCAGGCACAAAACTCACAGACCATGGAAAAAACAAGTTTCACTTCCTGGTATAATTACTAATAAAAGCTATGCGTTGGCCCAATTCAGGGCTCAGTCCTTGAGACTTGAGTCCGTTGGCCCCACTTGCAATCCATTATTGGCTACTGTCTTTCTTAACCCTGTGCCAACCTTCTTGCATCCCACATCCCTTGTTGTGTGGGACGCAATATCCAATAGTTACTGACATAACCTTGTGAGTTCCTCATCTCTCTCTTCAGCCTCACCGCTACCAGACCAAATATGGATCCTCTTATTTTAACTGTTCAGTACTAAACTCATCCAATCCATTCTCCCTCTATACTGTGCTGAGAGCTATCTTGCAAAACAGCAAATATTTGACTAGGGTTTTCCTGATTCAACTATTTTTCCTTCAAAGCCTATCCCAACCTCTCCAGTTTCCATTTTCCCACTTTGCCCAACACAAAGTGCACCCCTGCATGAGTTACTTTAGAGTTCAGTGAATATACCACATTTCTTTAGCATATGCCCTTTCTTCCTAAAATACCTTTAACTCTCATCTGCTTAGATAGCTCTAAGGGATCCCCCATATCTTAAGTGTTACTTCCTTTTAAAAGCCTCCCTTAACTTCTCAAATCAGTCGAGGATCTGCTGTCTCTATGCCGGAAATACCTTCAATATAGCTTTTTCTTTCTGCGTACAGTCAGTTACAATGGCTGTAAAAGATGGTCCCACAGCAGAAGCTTCACTATCATTGGGAACTGAGTAGAAATGCAAATTCTAGGGCTGCACCCCAGATCTATTGAACCAAACACTATAGGGATGGATCCCACTAACCTATGTTTTAACAAAGTGATTTTGATGAATACTGATGTTTGGGGATGCATGTTCTGTTGAGATCTTCAGTTTCTACATCAGTCTCAATCACCTAATGACTTAATGATTTTAATCTCCTCCTTCCCTCTGAATATGGACTATATATTTGTCAAATATAAGAGCAAATAAACTGATAATTAAGTTCATGATTTTATAATTTAGTAATACTTTACACAGAGTTTTAACACATCAAAGGATTATACATAGGGTACTTCACTTGAAATCTGAAGACAGTTATGTTAAAACAATAGTATATATATATATGAAGTATGACGTATTCACCATTGAAAACCAAGCAAGATATATACAATTCTTTCTATGAAAAACTTTAGGGTCATTCATGAGATGTTGCTATAAGTGAAGATCCATTGACAAGTTATTCTCTTAATCAACTGGGAATGTCCAATCAACAGAGGTTGCCCAACTCCTACAGAGGCATTTATTAAACACAGTTTAATGTTTGTGCTTCTTAGAACTTTATCTATATGTCTCGTAGGAAAGTTGCAGTAATTATTTGATTAATAATTCTATCCAATGGTTGCAAGCACTGCGAGCAAAAACTGAGAAAATCTCTCTAGGCTATCAACTTAATAAATGCTCTAATCATTGGTTAAGAGATGGTAGAGACCTTGGTTATCAGTTAGCTATGGCATAGATATTGGCTGATACGTGCAAAGGCCTGAGCAATATTAATTCAGATCTTCTCACACTGGCTAAAATATTTCAACATGTATTTCTAGATGTTAAAATGTTTGACATCAGCACTATGTGTTATACACTGTGCTCTAGTCTCCATCCCCGAGCGTCACTTATAACATCTTGGCAGGTGGTAATTGTTTAATACTAACAAAAAATCACCATGTAATAATACCTCTTTGCTAAATATTTTGAGTGAAAGTATATGAATTATTTTCAAATTACATGGTGTTATTCCCTTAAAATCAATTTA
This sequence comes from Craseonycteris thonglongyai, assembly GCA_004027555.1. Taxonomy (NCBI): domain Eukaryota; kingdom Metazoa; phylum Chordata; class Mammalia; order Chiroptera; family Craseonycteridae; genus Craseonycteris; species Craseonycteris thonglongyai. The sequence continues at coordinate 1,890 of PVKE010046321.1, read as the reverse complement.
TCTTAATTACCTTTTGCTTCTACTAGTTTGTAGTATTTCTCTTGTGGATCTTAACTTATAAATTTATTAAAGTAGATTTAGAAATATTTTGACTGTTTTTGAATAGAGATAATATATTTTTCACTTTTGTATGTCTGGCATCATTGAGTTGTTAGAAGTTGCATAAAAATGCTTGTGGAAGGAAGAAAGTTGGGAGGGAGGGCAGAAAAACACAAAAGGAAGGAAGGAAGGAAGGAGAAAAGAAAGAAGGAAGAAATAAGAGCTTCCAATGAATTGCAACTTAACCGTAGAGTATATAATACACATATGATTTATAAAGGACCGTGTCATACTAAGTGAAGCGATTACCCATTATACTGACTTCTAAGGTTGTTTAGACCATATATACAGCACACTTTTAAAATGAATTAAACTAAAGGGAGATATATAGGGCAATAACATTTTATTCTCCATTTTTTATTTTATTTGTGAGCTCTCTATATTAATAATATAAAGTCAATTTGCCCAAAGTGTCTAATCAGTAGTTACTCGATAAATAATTGTTTAGTGAATTGATTAATGTAAACAATCAGTAACACTCTAAACAAAGTACCATATATACTGAATCTGATATTGACATACTCACATAGTATGACAAGAAAATGAAGTCTATCACACTTTAAGATAAAATACCATTTACTCTTAAAATAGTGTATTACTTAAAATTAAAACTGTGCATTGAAAAATGATTTACTGGAAGAACGTTTAACTTAGAACTACAGAAATAGGTTTCTCACAGAGTTGTCCTGTTAATTGACAGAATTCAGTTCATAGAGATTTTGCTAACACAATAGTACTCAAATGTCATTCAAAAGTTAATTCACATTAAAGCTAGGCAGTTTAGCTTTTAAAACATTCTGATAGTGGCCACAGTACTTTAAAATATGAAACAACATAATTGTGGAACTGTAGCTTATAATTTTATGCTATTATAAATTTTTAAATATATCATACACATATTACTTGCACTATGTAACAGAAGATCAAATATATGTAAACTTATCTTCGCAAAATGTAATATAGTTCCACCTCTTTTTGCCCTCTGAAAACAAGACAGTCCTGTATTGCAACAAAGCTTTAAAATACTCAACAAAAAGAAACAAACTAGAATCCAAAATGGGATGCTATGTCACCTGCAGGCATAACATGGGACATTAGAAAGAGAATGGATCTTCAAGACCTAGGTTCTCATTCCACATGTGTCACTTTGTATGTGTATATCACAGAATGTGCACGTTCTGAATATCTTATAATCTGTTAGAAAACTGATTTCAAAATTTAATAACTTGATTAATAAACCATGGCAAAAGAATAAGAAAAGGGATATTGGTATGACATAGTAGCTTGTAAAGTAATTCAACAGAAATGTCTCTTAAAATGTGGAATCACTGGTCCACTAAATCTCCTTAACTAACAATTATGCTTTTTTTTTATTTCCATGGATTATTCTTTGTTTATAATAAACTTCATTTCATGTTGTATTTGTGTTAAAATTATGCTTAAGATATAATAGAAATTCAATAAAAAGAATTTTTTAAAGGTAATCAAAATAATGTGTAAAATTTCAAAGCTAAAAACTTTGCTGTATGTCCCATATCAGACACAGATTCTTTGTGTCAAGGCATTTACAATGAGAAAGGCAATGAGGATTATTCATTCAATCCACATTCATTCCTATTGAAAATTTTTCATCACCTGTGCATGCCAACTATTTTAATAAGTCTTGGGCAACAAAAGGACAAGAAACCCACAGTCCTGGTTACAAAAGAACTTGTGTTCAAGATGAACAAAGGAAAATATATATAGTTGCAGACCAAAGTACTTTAGTGGAATAAATGAAATATAACTTTT
>PVKE010046320.1:0-12305 GCA_004027555.1 Craseonycteris thonglongyai | reverse complement strand
AAAAGGATGGATGGATGAAGAAGGGGTAAAGCTATGGCTTGATAATGTATGGGGTAGGCGACCAGGTGGACTTCGTCAAGAACGTAGCCTACTGGTGTGGGATATGTTCAGGGCTCATTTAACTACCAGCACAAAGAACAGGCTGGCAAGACTAAACACAGATGCGGCAGTTATTCCTGGAGGATTGACATCGTTGGTATAGCCACTGGATGTGTGCCTAAAGAAGCCATTTAAAGATCGCATTAGAGAAAAGTGGAATGAGTGGATGGTTAGCGGCGAAAAGTCATTCACAAAAGGAGGGAACATGCGTGCGCCACAATTGGATGTTTTGTGCAACTTTGTCATAAAATCCTGGAATGATATTACTGAAGAAACAGTAATCAGGTCTTTCAAGAAGTGTGGTATATCAAATTCTTTGGACGGTATGGAGGATGACTTCTTGTGGCAAGATGAAGGGGAAGCCGAAGCTGAAGCCACACCATCTGATTCGGAATTTGACCCATATGATGACTGTCTTACAAATGTACCACAAGAGGTCATTGATGAACTTATGATGTCAGAAGAACATGATGAGGATTTTGAAGGATTTTAAGCTCACAATGCTCCTCTGCCTTGAAAAACCTCTTACCATCCCAGTCAGTCACAAACAAGCGTTTTCTGCAAGTCTTCGTGTAATTTTCTTTCCAGATGATGCCATCGTTGTTAATGTTCTCTTTTGGATTTCTTGTTTCTCGGTCAAGTTCATGGCATTGCCATTTGTGACGAGACCTTCCATTTATCGTATCAATGTACGGTATATTACGGTATGTTCGAAAAATGTCATTCATTAAAAATTTAATTAAAAAAAGAACTGGTGTTGCCTCGGAAGTGGGGGGTAGTCTTATACAGTGAATATATGCCTAAACCTATCTTTTAACTGCAAAATTAGGACGTCGTCTTATACGCCCGGTCGTCTTATACGCCGGAAAATACGGTAGGTATTCTCTCAAAAACCTCAATTTTTTGCTTCTATGTGTGGTAAAGAATTGTTTAGAAGTTTACACATAAGCACACACACTCACATTTTCTAATATCAAATCTAGCTGATTTTTTCTTCACATTAATTTTAGGATTACTAGCTCCTACATGTGAGAATCTCGAAGTTGACTAAGAAATAAGGGATCGATGAAGGATGTGAGTTCTCTGTTAAAGATATGATTGATGTTCTTTCACTTCTATTACATGTACCATCCCGTGTCATCTCAGGTCAGAATATTTACTAAAGGCATTCATAGTTTTCTCCTTAGTGTTGGGTTTCCTCATGTCGTCTAAGGGAAGAACATTGACTGAAGACTTTCCCACATCGATGACATGTATATGGCTTCTCTCCAGTGTGGGTTCTCTTATGTCGTGTAAGATGAGCATGTTGACTAAAAGTATTCCCACACCAGGGACACTCATATGGTTTCTCTCTAGTGTGTGTTCTCTTGTGCCGTGTAAGTCTAGAACTTTGACTGAAAGCCTTCCCACACACAAGACATACATGTGGTTTCTCCCCTGTGTGGATTCTCTTGTGTTGGCTAAGGCCAGAACTTTGACTAAAGGCTTTCCCACATTGATGACATTCATAACGTTTCTCCCCGGGATGGATTTTCTCATGGTTTCTACGGTATGATCTTCGTTTAAAAACTTTCTCACACAGATGACATTCATATGGTTTGTCTTCAGTGTGGATTTTCTCATGATGTTTCAGAGAAGAACGTTGACTGAAGACTTTTCCACACAGATGACATTCATATGGTTTGTCTTCGGTGTGGATTTTCTCATGATGTTTCAGAGAAGAACGTTGACTGAAGACTTTTCCACACAGATGACATTCATAAAATTTCTCTCCACTATGGACTTGATTGTGGTTTCTAAGGTCAGAGCTTCGCAGAAAGCTATTTCCACATAGATGACATTTAAATGGTTTCTCTCCAGTGTGAGTCATCTTGTGTAGTCTAAGGGTAAAACAATCACTGAAGTCTTTCCCACATAGATGACAGTTACAAGATTTATGTTTAGCGTGAACTTGATTATGTCTACTAAGCGATGAATCGGCACTGAGTGATTTTTCACACTGATGGCTTGTATTAGGTTTCTTTCCCATGTGAATTAACAAATGTTGAGTCAGTCCAGGTTTCTGAGTAAATTTATCACACAAATGAATCTGTGCGATAGGATCCTCTGGAGGGTGACATTTTTGCTTTGTGGAAAGACATTAAAGTTGTTAATGGTTTGTCCACATACATCTATACATTCATTTCTTCACATATGAATTTCCTAGACTATCAGCCAGCAATAGTCTCCCATGAAAATACTCCCAATGTTAGTTGCATATACATGTGATGCTACTGCCCTGCAGGCACAAATACGTTCTTTATTGTAGTATCCAAACCAGTGGTATCAGACTAATTTTTAAGACTTTAGTATATTTCAATGACCAAGTAATGAGCAAATTTTATGACAGGATCTTTGTTTTAAAGATCTCTGGTGATTGGTTTGGCTCATGTGAATTTCTTCACTGATTACAAATTATCCAACTTTTATGCTTGGAAAGAACTTAATCCCAACTCATTACATAATTACACCTAGGAGATTGTGCTCAATTACTAACTTATCTCATTTCCAGGTATTTAATTTGGATGACTAGGGTTCACAACCATGACACTTACCATTGTCTTGGTAAGAGATATGTCCTTCCTGCTGATGTGCTGCATTAGTATTTCTTGTTCTTTAAGGGGACTTCTCTTGCCTAGAGTGATTGAAAAAGTATAAAGTGTTAGAATAGCATCAAGGGATTGAAAATGTATAAATGTATAAGGAGCCCTATTAGTATGTTTCAAAACCTGGCACTTAGATAAGGAATGCTAATTTAATGAAATCATTTAGATATCAAAAACATTTTAAAGGTCATTGCCAATTAAAAAAAAAGCAGGGCTGAAATACTGAAAAAAAAATCATAAAGAGGTGTTGGGTCAGCATATGGTAGCTAAATCTTTAAATGGAAGTATCAAGACAGGATCACTTTGTGAAAATTTAACTGTAAAAAGTACACAAATAGGGGAAGCCGGGATGGCTCAGTGGGTTAAATGCTCACTTTGCAGCCCTGGGGACCGAGGATCGAATCCCGGCCCCGGCCCCGGTGGACCCATATGCTGAGTTGGGGAGTGCCCCCAGTTCAGTTCTCACCCGAGTGAAACCCTGGCCCAGTTCTTGCCCTGTGCAGCCCCACGCCCACCTGTGGAGTGAAACTACGTGGGAAAACCCGATGATGTGCAACTATGGAGAATGCACTGGGCCCTCCCCCTTCTCTCTGCCTCTGTCTCTGTATCTATCTCTCTGTCCAAAAAAAAAAAGTACACAAATACCACTTTTCCTAAAGCACACATGATTGTGATTGACATATACAAAGAATGATAACAATACACAGAATGTTGGCCCAATGTCCTCACTTACGTTTTAGAATATATCCTGCACTTCACAAAATCTTCACTTGCTATTTTGAAGGATATACACAGTCACTGACCAAGTATCTTCTCCTATTAAAGTACCAAGACCTGCTGCTTACCTTGACTCTGGTCTTGGAGAAATTCACTTTCTTCACTCCACAAATCTTTCCCTTGCTCCAACTGAAAAATCACATCTGATTTGCAAATCTGATGCCCTTTCAAGAGAGAAAACATTAAAGGTACTTTACCATGTCAAGAAGAATTTCAGACCAATGAAAAAAACGAGGACTGATAGATGCAGATGCCCCGGGCCAAGGTAAAAGAAAAAATGCATAATACTTAATTTTCTTTCAAAATGGAAGAGGTGGATTTCTCCACCATGGTTAAATGTTGTTTTCAAACAAAATCTAGTCAATGTAAGTCCTACAAGAATAATCAAAATATCTTATTTTCACTACTTTGGTCTTTAGTAGTGATGAGAACAGAATAAGCATTTTAAAGTATTTGATCAATTATTTATGAATTGATAATATTCATTGATTTCTCCATTGTGTTCTGATGTTGGAGACTAATTAGTAAGAAAGATATAAAATTGTGGCCAAGATCACATTCTAGTGTGATCATAAAAATGAAACATAAACATTTTCCTTTTAAGAAGTAATAAAGGTTATAAAAAAATCAGGGTAGCCACTAGAGTGGGATAGTGGAAGTAGTTCCACATAACTTAAATGAATGGATACATATACGTACATACGACTCACCTATGGAGACCAGATGATTGATACTTTCCAGTGTCACATCTCTGAACAGCTTTCTCTGGGAAGTGTTCAGCAGGGCCCACTCTTCCTTGGTGAAGTCTAAAGTTATGTCCTTGAAGGTCACTGATTCCTAAAATATCATGGACATTCCCAGTTAAACAGAGCAATGCCTGCCAGTGTCCAGAAGACGAGGGTTGCAATGACGGCATTGAGGAAGTGACAGACTGCTGGGTATATAGAAAGATCAATCTGTCTTTGAGGTTCCATTCACTTCACTGTCAGTGCTGAGCTGGTATCTATCTACCTTTCAGATAGTCATAGAAACATGTATACTATGACTTCATAATAATTTATTACAAAGAAATATCACATGAGCTGTGGTATAATACAACTTAGAAGTTTTTTAGTTATCTAGTAATTAGGATTTTCGAACAGGTGATAAAAAATATTCACTTGAAAATTCATAACACAAGCAAATGTATAGATCACTTACAAGAAAAACAGTAACCAAGATGTGGTACATTTATGTAAAACATGGCCATTGGCTTCAATTAGTTTCCTAGGTGAAACTCTGGTTCCTCATCCATGAACTTCTTAAATATCTTGTTGTGAGTGTTGTTAAGACCTAGTGTGTTAATGTACATAGTGTTTCCTATCTGGCAAAGCTGCACTCAATGAAAGACAAAGTTGCACTGAAGAATAATCCTCTCCAGATCTTTCCTGCAGGATGTGGCCTCCCAGTCTACAACGTGTCTGGAACTTCACACCAGTCATCACTTTCTCTCTTCTGACTTTATATTGTTTCCATGCTATAGGATAAAAGAAGCCTCTCGATTGGTTTTGGTCTATCCAGTTTTCCAAATATTTACATAGGCGACTACTTTTATCATATCATGCCCCCTCACCTTTATCTGTCGCACAACTAAGACAATACTAACTCCCTACTCCTTCCTTTACTAAGAGGTAAAATGTGATTGGGAGCAAGATAGATAATCATTTTTGTTATATTTTTTAGAAATTCTCAAAAGTGCAAACATATTCTAATAGTTGTACAAGATTTAATATTGGGGACAATGAAATGATTCCTCTTCCTCACTAAACCTCTTTCCTGCTCCTCTCCATCTAGAACAACCCTCACCTGTGTCTTGTAACACTGCATTCAATGTGCTCATGAGCTCAATCAGCTGCCTCCCTGATGGACAGTGATGTCCTGCTCCCTGTTTATCTCTATCACTTGCAATCATCATCATCCCAAGTCCAGTATTTCCAAACACATGGTTAATGGGTTAATTATGGGCCAGTTAGGCCACGGGCTGGAGGAGAGTAAGCAAGATTTTTTTCACCTTTCCTGCAAATAAGCAAGGTTAATAGAAGCTATCATAAATTTAGGAAGGAGATTAGTTATTAATGAGTTCCTAACTCATGAAAACTGTCTCACAGTTCTGGGCAAACTAAATTGGATCACAGATGCCTGAAAACCACCTGATTGCACTTAGAACATACATACCAATAGTAAAAACTTGCCCATCTAATGGCTTAGGTGTATAATTTCAGTAGAAAGGCATATGTCCTACTCACCAGTGGCTGCATTGTCAATAATTCAGTTGCCAGGTGTCTTAATTGGAATTTCCAGTCACAGACAGTCCAAGCACTAAGCAGATAAATGTGAGCATAGAGAAAGGAACCATGAGACACTTGTCTTGTGAATAATTTCCAGACCCACCTGTCATGAAGCCCCAGTGCTAACCTAAGTGTGCCCTCCCCCCAGCCCTACAAACTGGAACAAGTGGTACACTATAGAACTAATGTGGAGGTCTCGCCTCTTCCCAGGTCAGATGTCAAAAGGGTGCAGCTGTGGTTGCTAATAAAGATCAAAATACATATATCTTACAAATAAGAACATGATAAGTATCCATTTTCATATGTTAGTGAGCTTCTGCCTCCTATAATTATTCAGTTATCTCCCTGAATTTCAGCATAGCAATCCGACTCACACTACATGCAGAATTTGGCATCACTTGTTGATAAATATGGTGAAATTTCTCAGATTTCATTATTCTTGCCTTGTGCACTAGCAGTGGTTCTCCATCATCCCTGGAGCCCTCTGGATCCTCACTCCCTTCCTACTTTCAAGTCCTCCTGGACTCAGAGACCAAACAACTAAACCTCCTTTATGAGGGGCGTTAATCAACTCAACGACTCATTCCATTTGGAGACGTCAATAGCACACATCTCATCAGTCTAGTGACCCAGGGATCTCCAAACTACAGCCCGCAGGCCAGATGTGGCCTGCGAGGCCATCTCATCCGGCCCTCGGAGACCTTTATATCTATGGAAAAAAATTATGGAAATTTACGTGTATCCTGCCAAGATCAGCCGCTTACCTTTTCTACTTCTGTTCACAGTCAGTGAGATGATATAACTGCTGTTTGATAGTTAATGCAGCCCCCGGGCTGAAAAGCCTAGTCCTTAAGATCCCCTGCATCAGAAAGGAGCAGGAGTACATACATGGGTCACAATGTTACCGTCCTGTACTGCCTTAAACCTCTAGGTCAAGGGTGCCCAGAAAACATAGAATGTCTGGGGTTTAGGAGGAAATCTAGTTGTTCCATCTGATAGTTTAGTCAAGTGGTAGCTGAAACCCTCCATATCCTGTTTTATATTTATCCTAATTACCTGAAACAACCCTATTTCATTATACACAACACATGTATATGTGTCTATGCAAATGTGTTTATACATGTTGTCTGAGACAGAAGCATTTGTAAACTCAATTTTTTCACTAACATGTTAATAATAATAAATGCATTTTATGAACAAATAATGAACACTAATCACAAACATAGAGATAATTAACTCACCCATTTATACCTGAGGTCCAGAGGGAAAAACAAAATTTATAATATGACTGTTGTATGTATTACAGATTTACATATATTTGCTTATTTAATTTTCATAGTAACCATGGTAATTACAGTTTATTTACCAATTTAACAAATGACTTAAACAGAGGTTCAAGAAACTTTAGTAATACAACAAAGTTAAACAACAAGGAACAGAACAGCTGATTTGGACCAGTCTATGTCCTATGCTCACATTCCTTTAGGACAGCACAACGCAGCCAGGATTTCTCTGGAATAGTACGTCTAACATATACTATCACAAGAAGCACCTTATGATTACAATGGCTTTTCTTCTTGCATTTTCTTTTATTTTCTTCTTGCAAAATTACTCAAACCCAGATTTTCTACCCCATGAGAACCCTCAGTATATTGACTTCACTTTCCAAACATCATAATCTTTGTTCATTTTATTGTCCATTTCAATCTATACTTTCTCATTTTAACATACATTTACCAAGGCCAGCCTGTTTTCTTACCCTTTGAACTACTTGTCACATTTGCTCATGAAGACCCCAGTTGGAAGCACATGACTGAGATGTTGATCTCAGTCTCAGCACATAATCACTACTCGAAGTGGCTTTCAGTGATATCTGGAAATCATCTTATTGGTTACCCCTTTTTTCCTATTCAATTCAAAAGTCTAAATACAGTCTACAACTGAATTTCTTTCTCTTTTCTTGGAAACTATGTTGATTTAAATTAACTCTCTATTAAGGAAAACTTCTCTAGATATTCACAATCTTCACATTACGTCTTTTCTATCTTGAAACAGAAATCTCATCTGATATTTTCCCTCAAGTTTCTGCTCTCCTTTGCAACCAAACTACATGGTGAGTTATAAGTTTCAAACAGATATAAAAGGGAAGTCCTATTAATGAAAACTGCTTACTGAACAGGTTTATCTAGTACCCTAGACAATTCACAATGCTCAAAAACACACAATTTATACAGTTTAGTGACTGACTTATCCTGAGCACATGGGACTATCCAAGGAGGGAAGGAATAGCTATGTAAGTTAATCAGGAATTTGCCATGGATTGTTTAGTTTTAAATTCAATGAAAATTTTAATTAAAACGAAATATTAATTTTTACTCTTTGAAATTTTCTTCTTTACAAAAATATAACTATGTAAATCCCTATTTGATATCTATGGACCCCCACCTTCCCCCACATACATGCAACAGGTTGGACTTATGAGTAGAAAGAAAGATTATACCCAGGCATCCCTGCGCTGTCTATTTCCACGTAGTATGCATGGAAGGCAGTCACTGAATGGGGGAGATCTGGTCCAAGAAAGTCGCCCCTCAGGAACTCATCTTCATTGATTATGGAATATCCCTCCAAGTTCCCACAAGTACTCGATCATTTATATCCATAGAGCCATTATTTTGCAAAAGGGACATTTTCTGCGATAGCACAACATGGACATGTATTTATCTCCTAAATAAGACCATGACTCTATGTTGTTTGTGTAGAAGTAACCTGAATGATAATGACTTGACATAAAAACTATCGCATCAAACTACCAACAGGGCTAAAACATAAAATAGGTAGGAGTGACAAATTAATTAAAGATCATCACTTAAAGTTTCCAGCAATTTTAAAAATCAATTGATTTCAAATTACTGGAAATCTTAAACAGACTTCAAATCAGAGTGAAAGAAAGTGAGATTTTTTTTAAAAGAATGAAAGTGAGACATTTTAAGATAAGGGAAAAATGAGGGATGACTTGGCTGGGCTCTAAAACATCCTAGAATACAGTGAAATTATTTAAGAGAACAGACCATATCGGGAACTAAAGAAGAATAACAGGCACTTCTCCAATGTCACTCACATCTGTGAATGATAGTCCTTATGGGAGAAAAAAAAAAGTAAAAATTATGAAAGTTTTAGAGAGAAACTGAAAGCTGAGAATGACAAAATCTAATACTCATGTTATTTCTACACATGACAAAGAAAATGATATAAAATATATAATTATATTATTCAATTCAGTAAAGAACCATTAACATAAGAAACAGTATTTTTGATTTATCAAGGATCCATTACATGTTTTTCCTAGTGTTGCAGGATTCTTGAACAGAGACCCGGCGCACCAACATTACAGGCCGGAAGCAGCTTGGTGTCCCACTTCTCTGTTCAAGAATCCTGCAACATTTTGAGGAGCTCATCTGGGATTCGGACACTGTGGTTTTATGACTCCCTTGCCTTTGGGATCTAGCCCCCTTGAACTTGGGGGCCACCAATTCCTCTCAGTGCCACTGGGCCTCTTGCTTATAAAGGGGGGACATCTCCACTGGCAATCTAACGGACACTCTAGAAGCTCAATGGAACCATGAGGGACACAGGAACCAGCCTGAAGACCCCGCCCATTGAAAAGGTAAGGTCCCAGGACCAAGAAATAGCCTGTCCATCTAAGGATAGAAGGGGAGCCCGATCACCTCCCAAGGTCACCCGAGTATTCACAGTGGGTGGAAGATACCGTGACCTCTCAGGGAAATGAGGGCAGAAGGTGGTGAATGTGTGAATGTCTGACTGACTGATGATTATGTGTGACAGAGATGTGGCTGGACCATGAAGTGTGGGTTGAGTCCTGATCCACGGGTCCACGGTGAACCTCATAAGGCTTAGGGTGGTACCCCTGGACCCAACCTGAGAGAGATTGGCCCAGGGGTCTGAGTTAGGGGATTATCCCAACCCACCAATTGCTAAGAGGAGCATGAAAATCCCCACAAGGGAAATGGCTAGAGATGGACAAATTGAGTCCCCGAGAGTGTGCACGACATTGATCACAGGTAGACTATGGGGGGACAACAGAGTAAACAGACCCCTCTGGGTTGCACGCTCAAATGCTTCAAAAAAGTTTTCTGGGGACTAAAGGTCCAAACTTACTCCCCATGACCTCTGAAAGTTCTGTGAAATCGATTGGCCTTCTTTTGGTTTAGGATGGCCATCCAAGAGACCTTGTAACAAAACAGTTACTAATAAGGTCTGTCACGTTATCGCTGGCCAGCCTGGCCACCCAGACAAATCCCCTTATATGACATGGGAGGCCATTGTCCATACCCGACCCCCTTGGTTGAGAGTCTGTCTGGAAGAAAACAGTAGAATTCTACTGGCCCGGGCTACTGTGTCCTCTAGGAGGTCCATGAAGGAAAGAAATCGTTTCTTACCACTGGAACTTAAACATGTCCCACCCTCATATGTGCCTATTTATCCACCAATTCTGCAGACACCCAAACAGCCGGCTTCCCCTTCTGTAACTCATACTCCAGCTCTTTGGCTCTTAAAGGGACCCCATCATTCCAAGCCACGGAGGCCCCTCCCCCATCACCCCAGGCTTCAGAGACCCCTCCACCACCTCCTGTCTTAACTTTCTATGGCCCAGTCAGGACCGGCTGAGTTTCTCTGACCGGGGGAAAAACACTCCTATTGACCTTGCGAGAGACGACCTGAGGTCCTGTCTGTTTTGACCACGATGGTCATATCCAGGGGAGACAGGTAGTACCTTCATCTGTCAGCCATTTACTACAACTGACCTCCTGAACTGGAAACATCACATTCTGTTGTGACCCAGGCAGTGGGCTCCCTCTCCCAGAGCCAAGCCACCATTATAGGGGCCACTGGGGGACAGGTTCGCTGCCCCTTCCTGCAGCCTCGCCGCTGCAAACTTGGGTGAGGAGAAGTCACCCAGGAATGTCTGTGCTTGCCTGGCTGCCCAGTAGCACTAGTGGGGAAACATCCACTAGGAAAACCACAGGCCCAGCTCGCCTTTGGCTCTCATGGCCATGCAGACCTAACCTTAGGTAGACCGCACATGGAAATCACGTCACTCACGGTCCTGCAGGGAAAGAATGACCCCTCTACAGTCTCATGGAAAAACCCCAGTTGGGGCCTGAACTCCCCTTCAAGGTGCCTGGAGTTTGGGCTGAGGACAATCCTCCAGGGTTAGCCCAGCACATTCTTCCAGTGATCATAGAATTGAAACCAGGGGCTGAAGCCATCCGTCAGAAGCAATACTTCAACCCTCACAAAGCACAGGTTGACATTCAGGAGCATTTAGAGAGGCTTCTAAAATACAGGATTCCTCCTCCATGCCACTTGTCCTGCAACACACCCCTCCTACCCATTCAGAAGCCAGGCACAGAAGGCTACCGACCTGTTCAGGATTTGAGAGCCTTCAACCAGGCAGCCATCACCCTCCATCCTGTAGTACCTAATCCGTATACCCTCCTTAGCCTCATTCCTGCCGAGGCGACCCATGTCCCCTGCCTAGATCTCAAAGATGCCTTTTTCTGCATTTGCCTGGCCCCCCACAGTCAGCCAATACTTGCCTTCCAATGGGAGAATCCTAAAAACGGGGACAAGGGCCAACTGATATGGACACGGCTGCTCCTCTATCTCCTCTAGGAAGCCGGCCATAAGGTCTCGAGATAAAAGGGCCCAAATCTGTCAAGACCAGGTTAAATACCTATTTCCACCCATCCCAGGGACAATACCACCTCTGCCATGAAAGAAAACAGGCATTTTGCTCAATTCCTGTCCCTACCACCCAGAGACAAAGTCATAAATTCCTTGGGGCAACTGGTTTCTATAGAATCTGGACACCCAATGTCTCTGCCATGGCAAAACTTCTAGGCTACAAAGGGAGGAAGGCACAGAGAGACCTTCCCAGGGGAGAAGACACTGTTTCCCAGGTTTCCTTGAGAGACCACCAAGCAGGGACCTTCCCAAAGGAGGGAAACACTGTTCTTAACCTTTGAATGACTGTATGTATGACTATGGCATGTCAGTGCCCCATGGCTACAAGGCCATGGGGTGTGCATGGGCCTAAACCTGCATTTCCATGGCAACATGGTATGGCATAACGGTGAGTCACCTCGCTATGACCTGGCCCGGGCTTTATACTGCTCCACCTTAGCCAAGATGTGCCTAAGTTCCTATGAGGGAGGTGGCCAGGAAGGCATCTGTATGGTCTCCTTTGGAGGCACCCACCCTTTGTCCGTCTTGTGGCTCCAATGAAGGGAGGAAACACACTGGGAAATTTCCAGGAGAATCTTCATGTGAGGAAGGCCCCTCTCTCCAAGCTTTTGGGCCTACAGATTCTTTAAGAAAGTCCCCACTTGTTTCCTGCCCCTGTACATACGGGAATTAGTAGCCTTCCCACCGCAAA
>PVKE010046319.1:0-12304 GCA_004027555.1 Craseonycteris thonglongyai | reverse complement strand
CCTTCCTCTTAAGATTTTTTTTGAAAGAAAATTAATTCTTAATATTCTACAGGAATCTTCTATATTCGAGTTAAAATGCAAGCCAGTTCAAAGATTGGTTTTATTGTTTTAAGAGAAGATGAGAGAGACTGAGAGTAGTGAGGAGGGCCAGGAGGAGGCTTCATAGTTGTACATCATTTTATTGTTTTGACAGAAGATGAGAGAGACTGAGAGTAGTGGGGAGGGCCAGGAGCAGGCTTCATAGTTGTACATCATTAGTTGTAACATAGTTTTATTCTGTATTGGTGGATGAGGAGCTCTGAGGGGTGGAAAGTGAACTGGGGGCCACCCACATGGGAGGCAAGAACTTTCGCCTCAATTTCAGCAATTACTGGTTGCACCACAGTTTAGCATATGGGTTTGCAGGGCCTAGGGTTGGGATTTGATTACTGCACCTTGAAGTTGCAAGGCAAGAGCTCAACCTGCTGCACCAGCATCCCATAAATACAGGCCATTTTAGAACTCAGGTATTAATTTAAATTTTAGAATCATAGTAACATCTTGAGTCCTCTAAAATAGCATCTCTGAATCTTGATTATTTTGACAATCAACTGATGATTCTATATGAATCTGCTCACTTGCATAGCTGGGATTCTATATTATAGTGATGATCAGTTTTGGTTTTGAAAGACCCCTTAAAGGAAAGAGAAGTTCAGGTGAAAATGTTCAAAATCCAAATTAACTACTTTGCTATTTAATTAGCTGTCTCAGATACAAAGACTGCTTCTGTGAGACATATCAAAGAAAATTATTTTTGCTCTTCTTATGATAGTCACTTTTTTATGCTCCAGCAGTCCCAGCCAAGAAAAAGAGAGAAAGGATATGCCTCAGCTCCCAGGTCTTAGATCAAATTAAAAAAAAAAAAAGTGGTACTAAGTGCCCTCTCCTCTAATTTACTTATCTTCTTTACTATTATATTTATACATATTCTTTTCTACTTTGAAAGAGGCTCCCTGATAATTAATAAAATGAAAGGAAAGAAGTTGATTCTTAAACTCTCTACGAGCTCAGATGCCAAAATATCAAAGTGTCTTTTCTGCTGCCCTGAAGAAATTCTAGAGGGTGATTTCTCTTGTGCTCATCTAGGAAGATGGGCAGCTGGTGAGCTTTCAGCTTCTGAGAAAATTGAGTCTATTAAAAATCTCTAACATTCATATAATTCCTTTTATTCCTTTCATCTTCATAGTCCTTTGCAAACATTAAACTAATTAAGTAAAAGAAATTTGTGATTTAAAGTATACTTATAAATAACTGCCTGTCATTGGCAAGAAATACTTGTCCTTGTTTGTTTGTTTATTATTTCATTACCAAGCTTACGGGAGGCTTTTTAATTTTAATAGCATTATCCAAGACACCCAGACCATAGGAATGGAAATGCCTCATGATAGTTGCCCACTCCCTATGCTATAAAACGATTCTAAACCACCCAGCTCCTCCACCCCACACAACTTAATTCATTTGATAAGAATAATTGAAGGAAATTTAGCTATAGAAACTAGAGTCCTTTATAAAATTTAAAATACTCTTAATCTTGTCTCTCTTTGTTCTTAATAGTTTATGTAAAAAATACTCACTAAGCTTGAATCCTATCCATTTTATTTGTATGTCTAGAAACAGTCTAAAACCTCAAAGCTTTCTTTATAAAATGCTGAGTAAGTATATAGAATAATTAGGTTAATAGGCGGTTTCATAAAGAAAATTTACATGCATACGCAAAACTTTTCAAGAGCTGGAATGTTTCTTAAAAACTCAAAAGATCACAGCTCCAAATGTTATGCTTAATTTATTATGCTTCTGAGATGAACATGTGTATATCATTGCCCAGCTGGGAAGAGATGAGGTTGGGGGAAGGCTAAAATTAAATAGGCATGTCTTTAAGCTACTCTTTGAAAATACCTTGAAGATAATATATATATATGTATATATATATATACACACACACACACATATATATATAATATATATATTATATATATATCATTTATGAATTTATATAATATATATTATATAATATATTATATATTATAAAATATATATAATATATTATATATATTATATTATATATATATCATTTATGAATTTAGAAAGATTTTGAAATTATTTTTTTAAGCAGCATATGAAATATTCAAGTGATCATGACAATTACCCTGCCAATTTGTTCTTCATAAGAGACTAAACTCCTTATATGATGTATTGATCTTGAGGGAGAACCTGCATTAGCAGGTAATGAATAGTTGGAATATTTTAAACATATCTACTTGGTTTTAGAACCATGTGGCTATAATTAATATCTAATTAATTCTAACTAACTATGAAAAAATGGGTAGTCTTATCATTTTTAATTGTAGAAGTATCAACATAGTTTTATATTCCACATATTAATGTAAGTTTTAAATCATATAGCTCTTGATTTATTCTATCTGAATTAGTTTGCTTACCATGGTGATATGCAGGTCCATTCATGTTGTCACAAATGAAAGTATTTCATCTTTTCTTATCGCCGAGTAGTATTTTATTGTGTAAATATAATACAACTTCTTTATCCAGTCGTCTACCAAAGGATACTTTGGTTGTTTCCATGATTTGATCAACATGAACAGTGCTGAGATGAACATTGAGGTACATATATCCTTGTGGACTAAGGCTTTCAAATTTGGGGGGTGGGAAAGGGGAAGAGGGTAGGGAATCAAATATATGGTGATGGAAAGAGAACTAACTCTGGGTGGTGAGCACACAATGCAACACACAGATGATGTATTTTAAAACTGTACACCTGGAACCTATGTAAACTTTACCTATCAATATCATTCTAATAAATCTAACAATAAAAAATGAAAGTACACAAACAGGGGAAGCTGGGATAGCTCAGTGGGTTAGGCGCCCACTTTGCGCGCCGGGGACCGAGGATCGAATCCCGGCCCCAGCGCATGCAGACCCATATGCTGAACTGGGGAAGTCCCCCAGTTCAGTTCTCTCTCTGCCTCTGTATCCCTCTCTCTTTCTCTCTGTCAAAAATAAATTTATTAATTAAAAAAATATACAATAAAAAAAAGTACACTAACAAAATAATCAATGCAATAAAATTCCATTCTAAAGCCTTTAGTAATACGAGGTCTGACAATTAAGTTTGTGAACTTGCTACTATGTGATTACATTGGCAGCACTGTACAAACATCCTGGGTAAGTTTCATAACCTTGGTATATCAATGCCTCACAGCTGTGTTTGTGTCGCTGTGTGGCAGTGTTTTGATGAGTGGCATTCATTATTGTTGTTGTGTGTTTTTGTGGGCTGTCTCAAGAATGTCAGAGTTTAAATTAGAGCTAAGAACAAACATTGAATTTCTTGTTAAAAGAAATAGAAATAAAATCAGACTTGTTATTTCAAGTTCATGAGGATTATTCCATGAAGAAAACAGCAGTGTACAAATAGATTAAATATTTTTTTCTGAGGGAAGAGAAAGCATCACTGATGAAGAGAGTTCAGGGTGGCCAATAATGAGCAAAACACATAAAAACATTGCAAACAATTAGTCAAATTGTACATCAAAATTGTCAGCTGACTGTGAAAAGCATTGAAGATCGAGTAAACATTGATAGAGAAACAAGAAAATTTTAACTGAAAGCGTTGGAATGAGGAAGATGTGTGCAAAACTTGTCTCAAAGGAGCTCACTGTTAAACAAAAGCAAAGCAGAGTCAAAGTTTGTCAAGACTTATTGGAGAGGCAAGGTGATGATTTGGGCCATGTTATCACTGATGATGAAACATGAGCGTACCAATATGACCTGAAACGAGCTGTCAAAATGCACAAAGAAAGTCAGCCAATTCTCCACTACCAAACAAGTTCCATCAGTCCAAATCAAGAGTAAAAATGGTGTTGCTAACCAAGTTTTTATATCAGAGGGATGGTTCATTATGAACTTGTAGCTATTAGACAGTCAAACGTATTGACTATTCAGAAGAGCTAAAAGGCTGCATGAAAAGGTGAGATAAATACCCCCTGAACTTTCTGCCAAGGACTCATGGCTCTTGCATCATGATGATGCACCAGCTCACAGGGCACTAACTGTGAGAAAGTTTTTAGCCAGTAAACAAATAATTGGATAGGAACACCCTCTCTACTCACCTGATCTGGCCCTCAATTACTTTTTTTCTTTACATGAAGATATAGAAAATACTGAAAGAAAGACATTTTGAAGACATTCAGGACATCAAGTGTACTAAGACAGAGGCTCTGATGGCCATAACAGAAATAGTGTTCCAAAACTGCTTTGAAGGGTGGACTACGTGCTTGTGTCAGTGCATAGCTTCCCAAGAGGAGTACTTCAAAATTGACCATAGTGATACTTAGCAATGAGGTATGTAGCACTTCTTCTAGGATGAGTTCACAAACTTTATTGTCAGATCTCATCTACTTATGTGGAGAGTCAAAAAAATCATTTTAATCAAAGTAGTATTGACAGCAAGGGTAGAATTTTTTATCTGAAAGAGCTAGTGTCAGATTTCCTCTTTACAGAACTAGAGAAATAAGTTCTAAAAGTTTAGGAACTAGCAAAGGCAAATAGCAAATTTGCGACAGAAATTAGAATGCAAACATGCCAGGTGATCTTTCCACCAAACCAGGCTGCTCTACGTCTAATTTGAAAAGTCTGCCAAACAGTCACTCTTCCAGCATTTTTGCTGTAATGCAGAAGTATTTTTATGTGAAGAATTGCTGTTTGGCATCATGTCTTCTTAGTTTTCTTGAGTTATAGAAGAGGGGATTATTTATCAGTTCAGAATTTTTTTCTTGTTTAGTTTCCAAAAGGTTCTGATACTTTATTAGTGCTGAAGTTCTATTTGGTAATGACTTTTTTAGCCTGTGAAGAATATATTTCTGTAATTCTTAACCTATTGTGTGCCATTCACTTTTAGCAGTCTATTAAACACTAAGAAACATTCTCAAAATATCTTTAATTCCTAAATTTAATTATATACGATCACAAAGAGAAAAACAAAAACAGGCACTGTTAACTATTATGATTTGTTGCCTCTGTTAATAATCAAAAGAAATTATACATTTTACTTGAAGACTGTTAAAAAAAACAAGATGTAATTATTTCCCACTGAAATCATGTACCCTCTAAATTTTGACCTCACAGATCTCAAAGGTGTTCATAGGTTCAAAACCTCTCTTTTGGTTGGTTTACAATTTAGAGAACCCCATTTGTTTAATTTTAATTTCTCCCTTTCATAGTCTCCTTTTTATCCTTGTGACCAAAGATATATCTGAAAATTTCATAACTGAACACTCATTCTCTAGTTCAGTTCCTGAACAACTACTGAAAGTAACATCTTTGAACAACTGATCTTGTTTAACAATATTGCAGCAATTTCCTGCCAGCAGCGTTAATATCTCAAGTTACCAGAGACATGTTTTGCCTATATAGGAATAATAGCAATCCTAACTAAGGCTCTTTTGAAATACAACAACATAATAATGATAGCAACCAATAATACTGTTAAGCTGTAATGTGTGGCAATGGTATTAATAAATAAGAGCTGTCTGAACAGCTTAAGCTAATATGAATTTTCACATGTGAGCCTGTTATGATATATGCTTCCTGGTCTTGATAAAAGAGGACTAGGAAACCACAATGCCAGGCTATAATCAAGGCAAACAGATGCCACATCATTACACACTCATGCCAGAGAAGGCACATTGGTAGATTATTAGATTTGAATTAAAAGGATGCTTCCCCAACAGGCTTTCTTATTTCTGTATTTATCTTTGATGTGAAATTTTATGATGTTTTAACTACTGTTGTTTATTATTATTATCTCATTTTAACTGTGTATTTGATGCCCTTAAAAACTTGATGATGGGGATAGAATATAAATAAAATTATCTTGACACACAAAGACTACAGGTGGTGTTTAAATTTGTTTTTCTTGTCTCTCCGTGAAATCATAGAGGTATTTATTTTCTTCTTTTTTTCTCACTTTCCCTTTCCCTTTAACACTAAATTCAGAAAACACCTGCAGTTAACATGTTTTCAAGAAACTTGTGCCTCCCTACATCAAACATGTTATTTAAAGGTAACATAATCTGCAGATCTTTAGCTATGAATCAAAGATTATGGTCAAATTTTATTTCTCAATTTTATTCTGTCTTTTTTAGAGACAAAAGTCTCTCTCACCAACATAAATTATATAATTATGTTAACAATGTTGACAATATCATTTTATAATATCTTACAAAATAAGAATATGTGTATATACAACAGGTAGTCTCAAAAGTAACCATGGAAACAACTAGAATTCAATAATACCTTCACAATGTACATTGCCTACTCTGTGCTAAGGGCTGTGGATACAGGAATTACAAACCAATTTTTACTAAGGAATCAAACTCTAACTTGGGCGAAGTAAAATAGTGGAAAGAACAAACCTTGTGTTGACATTATGTCAAGGGCTTTGCCTGCATTGTTTGTATTTATTATACCTTAACTGCTGTCCTGGAAATAGCATTATTTTTCTCCATTTTATAGACGAGGCAAATGGGTTTCTCAGAGCTAGTACGTGATCCAGCCAGGACTCTAATTCCTGGCTCTTCGATTTAGAAGCCATGTGCAAAACATCCCCTCTAGAAGTCAGGTAAAAGCTTTACCACGTCAGAGTTCTGCAACATGCAGATTATTATGAAGGAATTGGAAAAGGTCGGCTTGGATTAAGTCATCCTCCTCACAGGGTACTTACTACTGATTGTTTTTTAGGGGAGACATATTGTCAAAGAAAAGTTCCATTCTAGATCAGAAAAATCTACCTATAAGAGGTATTTTATTTGTATCTTTTACCATTTTAACAGAATTGCGTAAGCTAATTTCTTAAGAACTATGTTCTATAACAACAATAATGAAAATAACAATTCATAAGAAGATGTCAATTAAACTGAGCCAGCTGATGTATATTCATTCATTCAAAGACCTCTGATGCTGCTGTCTGAGTAGAAAACCTTTACAGACACTGAAAAATCATCACTATCCAAAGCTGATGATACTGCTGAATTGTTAGTTATGGTGTCCCTATAAATAAAAATATACCAATAAAAGACGTCAATGTTAGAATAGACTAATTGGTGGCTAGATAGCTTCATGAAAAAAATATATACTGTCCCAGGCATGGAGAAAGATTTAAAAAACAAACAAACAAAAACAACTCTAACACAATTGGATAAATATGAGGTATGAGGTAGAGTGGGAAAAATATAGAAAAATCCAAAATGGTGGTTTCAACTTGATGTTAAAAATTCAATCATCTCAGTATTCAAGAGAATAGAAGTTATTCAGGACTAAATCCCATTATTCAGTGCAAAAATGAAAAGAATTCACTGGATTGAGAGTGCCACAAGAAACTATTCCATACCTGTTTACTATGTGCTCTTGAGATAATAAAATAAAACCATTATTTTTAACAACTTGTATATTTTAACACAGACTATTTTCTATCATTTTAAGTAAAAGAATTACCTTCATATTCACTGAGAGACCTTATGTTCTCCAGAGAACTGAAATGCCAATATGCATATAAGGTTAAAAGAAGAGAGGGGATAAAGAGAAGGAAGGAAGAGAGGATGGGAAGAAGAAAGAAAGAGAGGAAAGGGAAGGAAGACTCACTAAAGTTATTTGTTGAACACTAGTTTATAAGGCACATTGTGCAGTTCATCAAGGTGGAATCCACCATCTGAAAATATTCTACTTGTGGTCACAGCCTCACAAAGCTGGTTGATGATAGATATGAATTTGAATAACTCTCTTTTGTACCATCTTTCAGATTACCTAAATTAAACTAGAATTAAGTGGTAGATGCTTTTAGAGTACATTTGTTTAGGTTCACATTTCCTAGAAGACACAGCAAGGTCCTGGGCGGCCCCACAGATCTCAAAGTTTAGAGTGAAGTCCATGTGTGAATTAGGAGTGCCTCCTATTTATTTTCATAACACCATACATATTCATTAATATCTCCCTTATCAAACTGTTTATCATTCTGTTCCACTTCCTTAAATCTTTACAAGAGAGTACTCATGACTAAATCCCATTGTCTACCAACTATGCTGAAAGATGAGAACTCATTAAAATTTATTTAAAATAACAGTGTAACACAACTGAAATGATTGTTTCTTGATTTTGTAAATTTTTGTTTTTATCTATGCTTCTATCATTACAATGGATATATTTCAAGCTTTATCAAGCCTGAAATTTTTCTTTTTTCTTTTTTTTTTTTTGTTTCTGTCCCATTCTGTGCCATTATCTCTAAGTATAAGTAAAGGCTCATACTCTTGGGTTCTATAAATTTATAGGATTAGCCAACTATTTATACACATATCAGGTGAGTTAAAATTAATAGTAGTAAAAATAATGAACTATAAAACCAACATTAATGATCAGAACTAAGCCTTCTGTGACAGAAAATACTATTAATAATTGTTATTTAGTCAGAAACTAGTAGCAAACTATTATATTTGACTTGTCATTTGATTCTGTGAAAAATTATGTTCTGTATAAACTGTTCTTTATCTCCATGATCCTATCCAACATCTAAATTGATGCAAAAGGTGAGACCTCACTTTGATATCAAGATCAGTAATGTAAAAAATTTTTGACAGCTTGTTAAAAACAAAACAATTACAACCTTTCCTAACAATAAAATACCATATAGTAGCACTTTTAAAATATATTCTAAATATATGTGACACTCTATGTCAATATAACCACTTTAATTTTTTTTCAGACACCACTAAACATAGAAAAGTGTTACTTAAGGTTATTTTATTTGCTGATTTCAGTGTAAACACAAATTGCAAAACATGCTTATATCATCAACATTATAGAAACAAGAAACATGTAATTGTATGTAACACTTCTAATTATGTTGCTTATGCCTTTTAGATTGCATTAGGGAACAGGATTTAATAAGCAAGCAGGTTGGGTTGTCCACAAAGCGTAATTAATTTATGAAATGTCATACTGGGCATTTGCAAGTAATAATAAGAGCTGCCTCTGCCGCCAGAAAATACATTTTGTGTTAATTTATATTAAAGTGTACACCCAACTTCCCTGGTGTTTATTCCATACCTGATGTTTCTATAATCAGTGCCTGATATATTATTTTATTATTATTATTATTATTATTATTATTATTATTGTTATTTTTAATCTCATTGTTAACTATACTCATTTAACTTTTGTGTTCACAAGTGATAAAAATTTTACTATCTCAATTTCCTAAAGTGTGCTATGAATCTAGTGTCATGAGATATTAAACTCAGTGGTAAGACAAAATTAATAAAAGCTATTACATATCTAATTTAGTGCTTAACTAAAACAGTTTTTCAAAACCATACTTATCAGATATTATTGTTTAGGTCGAGGACGAAGAATCTATTTGCGATTTTGGTCTGGTTCATGCTTTATATATTTTTGTGTTTTAGTGAGTTTATTTAACAAAAACTATGAAATAAATAATAATAATGGTCACATATGATTATGTCACAAATCCTGAAGATAGTACACAAATGACTAAAAAAACTTTCTCATTTTACTCTTTTTTCTTACATTTGAATGTTTAAAAATACAAAGGAAAAAACATGCAGACAATACCAGAGCATTGATACAGTGCATAGAAACATTCTATATTCTACAAACACACCAGTGAATGATACAAGTCAGGTAATATGACATAAAACAGAGTGAAAATTACATTTAAGATTGTTCTCTTCAGTGTACAGAGTTAGTGGTATCTGCTGCACTGTCTAGCTACATACATACATGTATACATACATACATACTTAATTCTGTTAATACCAAATGAGGCCAAAATATATCAACCTGTTTCTCACAGAAACTAAAAGTCAACACGAGTCTCTTTTTTCCTGGACCCTTTCAACTCGCCTGTTCACTATTCTCCATAAATGTCATTTTCTTTCTTTGTTTTCCTCTTGATTTTACCTGGCTTTGCTCAAAGAAGTTATACAACTGAATATAGAGAATATAAGTAACTACTAGTTCATTATATTAATGAATGTCTATAAAATACCTTGAGATTATTTTCCTAACATAAGAACCTGGGGAAAGTGTAACTATCACATCTGTCTTATAAATTATCACATGTGTCCCCAGCACTCAGTCATTTAGATGTTGGTTTAACTCCCTTACCACTCCCTCCACCCAATCCTGTCATTGGAATCTGGCCTCCCTATTGGCTCTCTCATAACTTTAAACTGCCTGATTTGTGACAGCATTCTCCCACCCAACCAATCACCACCTGGTAGAATCTTAGGGTTTCCATAGAGTTGTCTCTGAATAAATTTGGATCGTCACCAGTGACCAGTGTGACCAGTGGTCTTTGGACTAGACACATGCACTCTTTGGCTTCAGCCACTCAGACAAACTCCAATATTGTCTCATCATCTACTGTATCTGCAGTTGATGTTTCCTGTTCTCTGACCATGTCAGGTAAGGAAATAAACTTTCTGAAGTTTTTCACTGGATTTTTTTTATTACCCTCAAATTGAGACTTAGAGTCAAAATAACACAGAATAATGGGGAAGAGTATTAAACTAAAAATCTGAAGACCTAATTTCAGTTTTAATTTTCACATTTACTAGCTGTGTGACTTTGTACAAGTCATTTAATCTCTCAGAGATTTTGTGTTTTCCTTGTCTGCTACATTAGGATCTTAGATTAGTTGTTCCCTCCAACCCACTTATTTTCTAATATTGAGTATCAAAGGACACCTGTATAGAATAGGAAATCAAAGATTTCTTTAGAGTGTTTCAACAAAAAAAGTAAACCTCTGTGACATAAAAAATTAGCAAAAGATACACACTGTCTCATGTTTAATGGTCTCCCACTATTAATATTTCAACTTTAATATTTTAAATTTGGTGCTGGTCAAAGAGTAATAATATTCACCTGTTTAAAAGTTTTCTATCTAAATAAGGTGAAAAGAAATAGAAAGAGGGGATGGAGAGTACTGTGCTATAGGGAGGCAAGTATTTAAAAGTAAAGAGATGAGGATTGTTTACATCAGCACAGGCCAACAGGAACTAAGACATAGGAGAAAATGTAAAAATGAGGGACTGGAAAATATACCAATGAAGAGGGAGAGCATGGAGGAGCCCTCAAGAACAAGAGATAGTTTGGGCGGAATGTTGAAGGGAACCAACGATTTTAAATTAAAGCAGAAGTGTAGTGTGAAATCTGTCCAGAGCAGAGCAACATAAAGTTGATATTAGCCAATACTTATGTTGGTAGACAAGGAAGGAAAGTCAGGTCAGAATAAGATATCACTAGACAATGAAATTTATCAGAAAAATCAGATTCAGGTGTTTGTATTTTTCTCCTACCTCTTTGCACACAAATTGCACTTGACTGTTTTGAATGTAAACGTTTTATAAATATGTTTAGAAATGATGCTCCCCATAAGGAAGAAATTAATAAAGGTGGTTATCTGGGATGCTGGACAAAACAGAATTTTTAATGTTTAATTTCATTCTTATTTTTAAACTATGTAGATGTTTTGTCTATTAAAATAAAATGATATTGTCTTAAAATATATCTATGCTGAACTGGGGTGTGCTTACCAAATGCAGTGAGGCTCCCAGTTCAGTTCAACATATATATATATATGTAATTTTTACTAACCAATATAACCCGAATAAATTAAAAACTATATATATATATATATAATCCTAACTGAATCAGAAAAAATAAAGTCTTTGTGTGATAAGTAGGTTCCAAGTCAAAGTGACTTTTCATCTTTATTATTTTCTTTCCAACACAGCACACTGACAAACAGTGACTATCTCTTTTTAGATCTTAGCTACCTAAAAAGAAAACAAAAAAAGTCAAGATTTATATCTCTATTTCACAATCAGCTATAAACAATTTTGTATAGTCCCTTGGCTTTTCTGACATTTACTTTTTAAAACTAGATTGTATAGATTATATTTTTAAAGATTTATTTTGTTTCATTGAAAGATGAATAGATTGATAGATGATAGATACATAGATGATAGATACATAGATGATAGATAGATAGATAGATAGATAGATAGATAGATAGATAGATGATAGCAAGAGAGAAAGAAAAGGGTTTAGGGCCCAGAGCAATCTCCAGAGTTGTACATGATTAATTATTCATTAGTTGTTATACGGTTTTGTTCCACACAGGTGGATCTGGGGCCACGCAGGGCGGGAACCTAGCTGGGGGCCTCCCATGTGGGAG
>PVKE010046318.1:0-12302 GCA_004027555.1 Craseonycteris thonglongyai | reverse complement strand
CTAGGGGTTCTAAACACTCTCCTGACAACATTGGACAGATCATCCAAGCAGAAACTAAATAAGGAAATTGCAGCTTTAAATGATACATTGCAGGAAATGGACATAATTGACATTTACAGGTCATTCCATCCTACAACAAAGGGCTATACATTTTACTCTAGTGCACATGGAACATTTTCAAGGATAGACCATATCCTGGAACTTAAATCCAACC
This sequence comes from Craseonycteris thonglongyai, assembly GCA_004027555.1. Lineage (NCBI taxonomy): Eukaryota > Metazoa > Chordata > Mammalia > Chiroptera > Craseonycteridae > Craseonycteris > Craseonycteris thonglongyai. The sequence continues at coordinate 12,088 of PVKE010046318.1, read as the reverse complement.
TCACCTAATTTAAGGGCATCCTAACCACACCAAGTGTATTCTCAGACCACAAAGTGTTGAAACTAGAGATCAATTGCAAAAGATCAAGTGCAGGGAGAACCATATACACATGGAGATTGAACAACATGCTATTAAAAAGTGACTGGGTCAAAGAGGAAATAAAACAAGAGATTAAAATATTTGTAGAAACAAATGACAATGAAAACATGGCATACCAAAATTTCTGGGACACAGCGAAAGCAGTATTAAGAGGGAAATTTATATCATTACAGGCCTGTCTCAAGAAACAAGAAAAACTACAAGTAAACACCCTCACATCTCATCTTATAGAGCTAGAAAAAGAAGAACGGAGGTACCCCCAAAGCCAGCAGAAGAAAAGAATTAACAAAAATTAAAGCGGAACTTAATGAAGTTCAGAATAGAGAAACAATAGATAAAATTAACGCCACAAAGAGCTGGTTCTTTGAAAAAATCAATAAAATTGACAAACCACTGGCTAGGCTCACAAAAGGACAAAGAGAAAAAGCTCATATTTCCAGAATACAGGACGATAGGGGAGAGATTACAACTGATGCTGCGCAAATACAAACAATCATAAGAGATTACTATGAAAGACTCTATGCCAACAAATTTGACAACCTAGAGGAAATGGACAAATTTCTAGAAACGTATAGTTTACCTAAACTGAACCAAGAAGATTTGGATAACCTAAATATACCAATCAACAGTACAGAACTTGAAACAATTATCCAAAAATGGCCCAAAGGCAAAAGGCCTGGACCAGATGGCTTTACCAATGAATTCTAACAGTCATTCAAAGAAGAACTAATGCCCCTCCTCCTCAAACTACTCCAGAAAATTCAGGAGGAGGCAGTACCACCCAACTCTTTCTATGAAGCTAATATCACCCTAATACCAAAATCTGGGAAAGACAATACCAATAAGGAAAACTATAGGCCAATCTCACTGATGAACACTGATGCAAAAATCTTACATATAATTTTAGCTCACAGAATACAACAATGCATTAAAAAGATTATTTACCACAACCAAGTGGGATTCATCCCAGGGGCATAAGGATGGTTCAGCATACGCAAATCAATCAATGAAATCCAGCACATAAACCAAACAAAGGATAAAAACAACATGATTATCTCAATTGATGCAGAAAAACCATTGGACAAGATACAACACCCATTTATGATAAAAACAATGAATAAAATGGGAATTGAAGGAAAGTACCTCAACATAATAAAAGCCCTATATGACAAACCCTCAGCAAATATTATATTGAATGGGGAAATGCTGAAGCCTATTTTCCTAAAATCAGGAACAAGACAGGGATGCCCCCTGTCGCCACTGATGTTCAACCTAGTTCTGGAAGTTCTAGCCAGAGCAATCAGACAAGAGAGAGGAATAAAAGGTATTAGAACCGGGAGAGAAGAAGTTAAACTGTCACTCTTTGCAGATGACATGATCCTGTATATAGAAAACTCTAAAGACTCTATCAGAAATCTATTACAAATAATAGACAAATACAGTAGTCGCAGGATACAAAATCCATGTCCCAAAATCAACTGCATTTTTGTATGCCAACAATGAAACTTCAGAAAGAGAGATGAGAAGATCCATTCCCTTTGCCATTGCAAACAAAAAACTGAAATATCTAGGAATAAATTTAACAAAGAACATGAAGGACTTATACACTGAAAACTATAAGACACTCTTAAAAGAAATTAAAGAGGACACAAAGAAATGGAAAGACATTCCATGTTCATAGATTGGAAGAATCAACATAGTTAAAATGGCCATACTCCCCAAAGCAATATACAGATTCAATGCCATTCCCATCAAAATCCCACAGTCATTCTTTCAAGAAATAGGTTTTTTTTTAATCATCAAATTTGTATGGAAACACAAAAGACCACGAATTGCAACAGTTATCCTAAGAAAGAAAGATAAAGCTGGGGGCATCTCACTGCCTGACTTTTATCTGTACTACAAAGCCTCAGTAATCAAAACAGCTTGGTACTGGCAGAAAAACAAACACATGAACCAATGGAACAGAATTAAAACCCAGAAATAAACCCACAAATTTATGGACAGATTATTTTTGATAAAGGATCAAAAAATATACAGTAGGGGAAAGAAAACCTATTCAGTAAATGGTGCTGGGAAAATTGGAAAACCACATGCAAAAGGCTGAAGGTGAACTGCGATCTTTCACCATATACCAAAATTAACTCAAAATGGATTAAAGATCTCCAAATAAGAAAGGAAACAATAAATTGCATAGAAGAAAACATTGGCTCTAAACTTATAGACCTGGAATTCAGGGAGGACTTTATGAATCTGACCTCATTGTCAAGGGAAGTAAAAGCACAAATAAATGAATGAGACCTCATCAAGCTAAAAAGCTTCTGTGCTGCAAAGGAAACCATCAACAAAGCAAAGAGGCAACCAACCAACTGGGAGAAAATATTTGCAAACAATGCCTCTGATAAGGGGCTAATATAAGAAATATACAAAGAACTTGTAGAACTCAACAAGAAAAAAACAAGCAATCCAATTAAAAAATGGGCAGATGACCTTAACAGACACTTCTCTCGTGAAGACATACATATGGTCAACAGATATATGAAAAACTGCTCCACTTCACTAGCAATTAGGGAGATGCAAATGAAAACCACAATGAGATACCATCTTACACCTGTTAGAATGACTATAATCAACAAGACAAGGGATAACAAGTGCTGGAGAGGCTGTGGACAAAAAGGAACCCTCATACACTCACTGCTGGTGGGAATGTAAACTGGTACAACCACTATGGAAGGCTGTATGGAGATTCCTCAAAAGATTATGAATGGAATTACCATATGACCCAGCCATCCCTCTACTGGGCATCTACCCAAAAAACCTGAAAACCTTAATCTTTAAAGATGTTTGTACCCGCATGTTCATCACAGCAGTGTTCACAGTGGCCAGAACATGGAAACAACCAAAATGCCCTTCGATAGATGACTGGATAAAGAAGATGTGGTACATTTACACAATGGAACATTACTCAGCAATAAGAAAAGATGAAATACAGTCATTTGTGACAACATGGATGGACCTAAAGACCACCTTATTAAGCAAAAATAAGTCATACTGAAAGACTCAGGAAAAATATGACCTCACTTATAGGTGGAATATAAAACTGAAAGTAACAAAGACACAGAGACCTGTGGACACACTCAACAGCTGGGTGATTGCCTGAGGGAAGGGGAGGAGGGGGGAGGGAGAGAGGGAGGAGAAGAGGGAAAGGGCAGCAGCATTATAGACACACAATAATTTGGTGGTTACCTGGAGATGGGGGAAGAGGGGGGAAGGAGAGTTGTGGGGGGAGGGGGGAGTGGGCACCAGTTATATGGTGTTGGAGGAGGACCTGATTCTGGGAGCTGGGCACATAATGCGATGCATGGGTGATGTGATGTGGAGTTGTACATCGGGAAACTATCTGATTGTTACCAACCAATGTCACCCCATTAAATTAAACAATTAAAAAAAGTTAAAAAAAAAAAGAAATGTATCTTTAAAAAATATATTTCTCTTTAATAACTATGTAATGTTGTGAATCAGAAAAAAATGCAGACTTTTAAAGCAGACAGCCAGGCTCCCTACCGCAGCTCTGCCATAGCTATGCCCTATTGAACTTGTGCACATTAATTTACCTGTATAAATCTCATGTTCCTCTTCTGCATAACAGTGCGTGAAGATAATAGTGCTTTCCTTATATGGTAAGGATAGGCTGATTAGACATACCATTTGAAACGGGACAGAAAACAATGGTACTGTTCCATTTCAAACAGTACATTTGGTCAGCCTAGTCTCACTGGGCTAAATTCAAGGTTACAGTATGTACCATTTTTTTTTATTGTTAAATTTATTGGGGTGACACTGGTTGATAACAACTACATTGTTTCCAGGTGTACAATTCTACATTACATTGTTTATACATTGCATTATGTGCTCACCACCCACAATCAGCTCTGTTTCCATCACCATTAGGGAGGGGGTATCAAATATGTACATTCAAAACAGGACAATACTTTTGTTTTCTATTCCATTTAAAATGGTATGTCTAGTCAGGGTAAAAGTATTACTGAATATAGTGGTGAATCTAAGATGGTTGGCAAATTATCTGAGCAAAGTAAAAGCTTCAGAAACCGTAGTTGCTGCTGAAACTGTTGCCATCACCACTGTTTAGAAATGAAAGTTTAGTAATACGTATCTGTGAGATTTGACAATTTGTACTACTTAGTTGTCCTCTGACATCCTAAATACTGCTTCTCATCTGTCCTAAAATGTGACTAAGAGCCAAAGAGAAAGCCCACATGCCCATCAGCTACTGATGTAACTTGAGTGAGGATACCTCAGCCGTGCCTCTCAGTTCATATCTCAACTCAAAGGGCTCCAGAAGCCTCACTGCAGAGCTGGGAAAGCGAGAAAGCTCCCAGCAACCGTCTTCTGGAAATCACCTGGGACATCAATCCTCCTGGTCACTGTCAAGGCTTCAGAACAGCTTAGATTGAAAACTCTAATTTGCCCAAAAATGTAACTTTCTCCACGAGAGAGTTATTTTCTTTTTCTTTATTGACACATTGCCTTCATCGTTTTAGGGCTTACAAGCTAAAATTTCTGTCCTCTGTAAATTAAAGCCTGTGGTTAGGTTATGGTTCCTTTGTACTTACACTGATTGGTTGTTTTGAAGAAAGGAGGGGGGAAAAAAGGAAAAGAATATGATGAGGTTAAAACCACTAGTGGGCTTTTTTTCTGCTTAAATATTTTCTAACTTAGTTTAGATAAAACAGTAGTTGATTGATAGATGTTTAAAACAATATTTCTGTACTCTGAGATCTTTGAGGGGGTTTTTGTCATGGAAATGATGGAAGTAAAAAATGATCCAGCATCATTTTTTCTTTTTTCCACAAAGTAAAACATATGGGCACAGGTCTTAAATGGAAACTAAATATTGATATTTGTTTTTAAAAGAGTTCCCTTGTACATTTTTTCTGAGGTTTCCCCAGAAAAGCTGCTTCTATTAGTTTATCAAGGATCTTAATAAGATATCTTTAAAGATAACCTAATGTGTGGGAGAAGCTATTCATCAATGATACAACTGATAAGGGATTAATATCCAAAACTTATAAAATAACTCACACAACACCAAAGAAAACTAACAATCTAATTAAAAAATGGGCAGGATACCTGAATAGACATTTCTCCAAAGAGGACATACACATGGCCACCAGACATATGAAAAGATGCTCAACATCACTAATCATCAGGGAAATGCAAACTAAAAGCACAGTGAATCACCTCACACCTGTCAGAATGCACATCATCAAGTCAACAAACAAGTATTGCAGATGCTATGGAGAAACAGGAACCTTGTGCATTATTGGTTGGACTGGGAAAAAGTAGCAACCACTACAAAAAACAGTATGGAAGTTCCTCAAAAAACTAAAAATAGAACAATCTTTTGGTTCAGCAATTTCACTTCTGGGTATTTAGTTTAAAAATTTTTTTAAACATTAATTTACCCCTATGTTCATCCTAGTGTTATTTATAATAGCCACACTATGGAAGCAACCTAAGGGTCCATTAATAGGTGACTGGATAAAGAAAAAATGTTACATATGTAAGTGGAATAGCTGGAATGACTCAGAGGGTTGAGCGATAGTTTTGCAGCCCCAGGGACCAAGGATCGAATCCCAGCCCAGACCCACATGGACCCACATGCTGAACTAGGGTGTGCTTCCCATGTGGGAGGCCCCACGTTCAGTTCTTGCCCCCAGGTTCAGCCCCTGGCTCAAGGGGGCATGCTTCCCATGCAGGAGGCCCCCGGTCTGGTTCCCACCCTGCGTGGTCTCCATCCACCTGTGTGGAACAAAATCATGTAGAAAACTGATGACATACGACTATGGAGACTGCTCTGGGCCCTTCCCCTTTTCTCTCTCTGTCTCTGTTTCTCTCTGTCTCTATCAAAAACAATAGGAAAAGCTGGGATGGCTCAGCGGGTAAAGCGCTCGCTTTGAAGCCCTGAGGACCGAGGATCGGATCCCAGCCCCGGCCCATACGGACTCATATGCTGAACTGGGGTGTGCCCCCAGTTCAGATCTTGCCGGGAGCTATATGAGAGGCTCCTGGCCCAGTTCCTGCCCTGCGCAGCCCTGTGCCCGCCTGTGGAGTGAAACTATATGGAAAACTAATGTCAACTATGGAGACTGCTCTGGGCCCTTCCCCTTCTCTCTGTCTCTCTCTGTCTCTGTTTCTCTCTGTCAAAAATCAATAAAATAAATCTTTAAAAACAAAAACCAAAAAAACCAAAAAATAAATCTTAAAAAAAGAAAAAGAATACCATATGATCTCAAAACAAAATAAATGAACAAACAAAACAAAAACACTCATAGATACAGAGAACAAACTGAGGGCTGCCAGATGGCAGGGTTGGTTGGGGAGCTGGATGATAAAGGCCAAATGATTAAGAAGTACAAATGGTCTGTTACAAAGCAGTCATGGTGATGTAAAGTACAGCATAGGGAATAGAATCAATTATATTGTGATAACTATGAATAGTGCCAGGTAGGTACTAGGCTAATGGGGCGGGGGGATCACTTTGTAATTGTATTAATGTCTAATAACTATTCTGTACACCTGAAACTAATAAAAAAATAATACTGAAAATCAACTGTAATTGAAAATAAGCAAATAAAAAATTTAAACAATAAAGATATATTGAACTACTTTAAGTTCATCATTCTGAATTTAATAGCTGTTTTTCATTATTGATGAGTTGAGCGTTCCCCTTATATATCACATTTTTATTGGGTAATACTAATTACTCTAAATAATGTTGTTTTGAATAAGAGATTAACTCGGATAAATTTTTTTCCCTCTTGCATGCCTGTATCTCATTTCCTTCTCTCTCTCTTTTCTACCCCCTTTTTCTCCTGTTTCTCACATTTATTTTTTATATAATCATTCACTCAATCTACATTTATTAGTATTTTAAAGCACCTTCAAGTATAGAGTAAGGTATACTTGGATATAATTACAATTCAGAAAGATACAGCAGCCCCTCATAAGTCATAGTGGTCAAATATCTCAAAATACTCAAGGAAGAAAAATTTTAAGTTGAGAAATTTGAACACTGAAAGGCATAAACCAGGTGGGAATCTGAAGTAACATGTAAACCTATTGAAGCTTGCATATCTTTATTACTAACAACAACCAAAATAACATGTCCACTGCCTTTCCGATTTACAGTCTCCAAGTTCATGACTCCCTCTGACTAGGTTTCACAGAGTGAAACCAACCAAAACAGAGTGGTTTGAATGCTGATGTAGAGGGTTAAAAAAAAATCTTACCCTCTCCCTTCTCTCTGTCTCTCTGTCTCTCTCTCTCTCTCTCTCTCTCTCTCTCTCTGTCTCTCTCTCTCACCTTCTCTCAAAAATAATAAATCTTTAAAAAGTATATCTTAGTAGCTGGTTGACATAGTTTTGTTTGTCAGGCAAAGGGATTAATATACCTCTCTGTCCAATCTTTAAAGTCCAGGATGACATTGAAGTTTCATCAAATGGGACATTTTCCAGCTCCTAACTGAAGCCCAGAGTCCGTATCAGGGCATGTCCTGGGGTTACTCATTTGCCCCATTTTGTTCCTTCTCATGCTGCTGAGAGGGAGATATGGAATGATTTAATTATGCTTACACTGAGGCAATTGTGAATGCACAGACTGGGGTATATCTCTTTAAAAAAAAGAAATCAAATAAAAAATACCTGCAGAGCTGCATAGCTGGGTAAATGAGGGATGACGATTGATAGGTTTATGTTTATATCCACAGGGGTATATAATTCCTCTAGTAACAGGAAATTCTCTGTGTTTATGTCAGTTAAAAATAATTATCATCTTTGTTGCTGGCTCTTCTAGAAACAACTGCCTTAATTTAGCAAAATACCTGGACAAACCACTTGGGATAGCTGAGTCACTGCTAACATTGGTTAGGGAAGAAAAGGAAGTAGAAGAAAAAGCCCAATCACTCTTAATTAGAAAAGGAGAGGGATGTAGGAACCAGGGAGAGGAGAACAGAAAGGAAGGATGATGTTGAGAGAGATGACAAAGCAACCCTGGGGCCATTTTCAAGACACTCTTAGGGAGTTCTCATATTCAGTCTTAGGATGCATTCACTGTGGTCTGTAAATTTGCCTTTGCCTAAAACTGAAGTAAAGATCTGGAATAATTTCTTCATTTGTGTTTATTTGTTTGTGGAAATAATGGAGAGGGGTTGGATCCATGTCTCCATCAATACCAAGATGTAGATAAAAAGGAATAATGGCAAGTGCAAGGAATGATTTAGCAGTGTCTGGGAGTCACAGCTAGAGGTGACTCTGAGAATATAAACCCCCAAAGAATAATTCACAGTGCACAAAATTCTGGGTTTTGGGGTGGTGAGGGAGGGGATAAGTCCAGAAGTAGAGACACATATATTTGCATTACCCAATGCAGGAACTCACTGTTGTAGAGTGATTACTGTATATGCTAATGGAGGTTTGTACAAACTGTTCAGAGTCCTCAAGGATAAAATGACTAAGTTAATTGAATAAAAAAGTGCTCATCTATTGAATGAGCACTTACCAAACATACTTTATTAATGATATCTAGAACAGATAATTCTTGCTGGACAAACTTCCCTTCATATTCTTTAACAGAGCCATGGGGGTGGGTATAACCTATTTAAGGAGGCTGTTGTTAGAAGTGCTCAAAGTCCCTTCTTATAGTCAGGTTCTTCCCTTACCTAGTCCTTTCTGACTCTTCTGCCCTAGAAGGTTCATCACTAGAACATGTGGAATACTATCCAGGTAGATGATAGGAGAATTTTGCTCTCAGAACCATGAAGCATTCAAGGACCTAAAACAGACTAGGCATGATCAATGAGCAGCCCTGGAGGCAAATCTTCAATTAGTACTGAGTTAAAGCCAGTGAAAAACAAGATCAAGTGTCAAAGAATGTGAAGTGAGCCAAATCAGGAGGAAAAGCCTAGAAAAGAAGTCAGGAAGGACTGCCATAGGACAAAGGTAATTATCCCGTTGAATTAGTGGGTCTCTGGCTTGCCAGTACTTGCAGTCAATCCTGTGATTTAGGTCTCTGTTGAGTTGGCCCAACTTAAATGTGTAGGTTCAGAACAAGACATCTCTAGGAAAGAGCTCAAAGAACTCAATGGTAGCTGAGTCTTCATGGGAGTGTCAGAAAACAGTATGACTCAAAGTTCTGGTTAATTCACCATGTCCATGACCTAGGCTTTGTAGTATAGTTGAAAGAACATCAACAACAAAAGAAAAATGATTCATTCTCTACCCAAAATACCCACCTTGTCATGCTGTTTATGAGGATCAAATAAAGTATATCTGTGAAAGTAAATTATGCAGTGTTCAGTATATATTAGTTTTAATCGTGTTCTTCTTCCTTTCTTCCTTCTCTCTCCCTTTCTTCCTCTATTTCTCCTGTTTATCTCTAACAGTAGATACTTTAAAAACCATCACTTCTTAACCAGCAGACTCACCAAGACTTCCAATTAAGTCTGTTTTTCAGTGCACACGTAGATCTTGCCACAGTGACCTTCAAATGCATTAATCTGTTGGCTTCCTCCCACGCCATCTCAGCTAGGGTGATGCTCTATGCCCACATGGACGTAAGCACAGGGTGATGGCAACCCTGAGTCAGGGTCACTCAGGGAAGATGAGCAGAAACCTCAGCAAACACAAAGCATGTGTTTTATATATCAGGAAAGAGCACAAGGACAAACTATCTGTCAACTGTTTCCACTGCCAACTAAGGAAGCCTTGCTGAGAGCATCCCAGCAATCACTGGTCAAGCCTCCTGAAAGGGATTTATTCTCCTTTACCCTGTGGCAAATCCCTGCTAATAGACCAAATGATAAAGATGTGATTACATCCTCTAAAAAATAGTTAGCCTCTAGAGTTACAAAATAGGGTTCAAGCAGACCATATTGATATTCATGTAATCAAAACCGTTCAGTATTTATTTTATAAGCAGATGGAAAAAGACAACTTCAGTCCAGGAAAATATTTTGGAGACATTTGCAAAAGGGTGGTAGCTGAAAGCATGCAACAGGATGAGATCACTCAGGGAGAGAGTGGAAAGCAACATTTAATGTTCGAACAAAGAAAAATGACATCAGAAAAGCATAGCCATAGCAATAGGAATGCACCAGAGTGAAGTAGTATCTCTAAAACACCAAGGGTCACAGTTTCAAGATGTCAAGAGGGGTAGAAGTTAAGAGTATGTGTTGATCACAGACTGAATAGGTGGAGAAGCCTTTCAATAGTTTTCCATTTTGTCTAGAGTAAGATCCGAAATTCTTCACGATGTTCAAATGCCTTTCAGCCTCATCTTACACCATTCTCTCATTCTCCCACTTCCAAATCTCTACTCCAGCCTGAATGACTTTGTTTTAGTTCCACTAATGTACCATGCTCCTTCCTACCACAAGGCCTTTGTATATGCTGTTCTTCTATCTGAATTATGCTTCCACTGAGGGCACTTTGTCTTTCCAATCTCAGATGAAGCATCATTTCCTCAATGAAGCTTTTCCTGACTGATTCAGACCAAATCAAATTCCTTACTTGTATATGCTTTTATAGAATCATGTTTCTTTCTATCCTGCACTAATCTCAATTTATAACCATATGTTCATGTGTGTTATTTCATACAAAGTCTCACCCACTGGATTGTAAACTTTATGAGTGGGACTCAAGAAATTATTAACACAGACATTAGGATTTTAACAAAACAATGGTTGCCAACCAGAATCAAGTCTGGTGTAAGACACTTTTGTGCTCTGTGCCCATTTGTACATGTGTAAGCAATCCCATCAAAATCACTGCAGTGTTTCTCCATGATCTGGCACTCAAGACATATCCTGGCACACCTCAAGCCAAGAAGTCTCTGGTTAGGCTGATATAAGACAAACTGGGTTTTTAGCCACCAGTTCTTAATCTTTTGAAAGCCTATAGACTCCTTTATGAGTCCAATGAAAGCTGCTATGGTTATTATGGGTTAAGTTGTGTCCCCTCCAAAAAGATATAGTGTAAGCCTAATCCCTAGTACCTATGAATGTGATCTTATTTGGAAATAGGGTCTTTGCAGATAGTTAAGTTTAAGATGTGATCATTAGGATGGACCCTAATCCAGTATAACTAACGTCCTTATATAAAATGTAAATGTGGACACAGAAAGAGACATGTACAGAGAGAGACGATATGAAGACATAGCAAGAATGCCATCTACAAACCAAGGAATGCCTGAAACTATCAGAAGCTACGAGAAAAGCTTGGAATAGATTCTCCCTCATCGACAACAGAAGTAACCAAACCTGCCCACACCTTGATTTCAAATGTCTAACCTCCAGGTCTATGAGACAATAAATTTCTATAGTTTAAGCCACTAAGTTTGTGGTACTTTATTAAGGTAGCCTCAGGAAACTAATGCAGTAACTCTTCTAATAAACCCATATGGGCATACACAACTTGGCATATAAGGTGTTCATAGATCCACTGAAGCCCAGATTAATAATTCCTGCACAGATGCTATAAAATTCCTGGACAAGTATCCCATGGGATAAGGGCAAAGAAAGAAGACAGAGAAGAAAATGAGAATCAGCAACTCTTTGCTACATGTTTGACCCTTGGCCAGATACTTAACAATTAACATTTTGTTGAGTCCTCATAACCACTCCATTTAATAGATGTTAGCATCTCCATTTCAGAAGGGAAGAAATCAAGAGCCTCCGCAATTTAGCATAGTGCACAAATTCATACATTTAGAGTAGTTGTGCTGGGAAGATGACCTGAGTTTGTTTTACCCTGAAACCAATGCTTTTTCCATTCTTACTTCTATGCATTAGTGATATGTGAGATGCAAAGCACATGATGTGTGGTTTCCAGGGCTATGAGGTTGCAGAGAGACCAGGGTTATGCATGTGTCAGTGGCTTCGAGGGAAACAGGAGAATAGCTCTTTTTTTTT
>PVKE010046317.1:0-12319 GCA_004027555.1 Craseonycteris thonglongyai | reverse complement strand
ATTTCAGCAAAGAGATGTGTCATAGATAACAACTCTATTAAAGCAAAACTGGGCATGCAATGGTCATGCCAGAAAATGGTTATTATTGTAGGTTTGTGATATGTACAAGAAGTCATTTGTGACTAATAACAGTTAATGTACCAAAGTTTGTGACTAGATCATTTATTTTGTGTTATGGTGAATTCAACTTGCTATTTCCTTATTTAATAAGGAAAGCATTTTAATACTTTTTTGGATACTCTCAGAATGCTGCATATTTAAAATAAGCTCGGTTATGGCAATGGGAGAGGGTTGGTTACACAGAAATACCCACATCCATGTGGGCATGGCAATCCAAAAGCTGCACCATCATGGAAGAGGTCAAATTGCGATCAACAAGGCAACAACACTGTTAAAGTTTTAGTCATTACAGCATTATCCTGGCTGCTTAAGTACATTTAGCAACATTTTAGAGAAAGTGTTCTCTATTGGAACACTGATTGCTATATGTGAAAACAAAGGGTTTCTTCTAAGAACATTCTGTTGTAAAATCAATAGTAATTTAGTAAAGACAAGTTCTTGAACCAGCATAAAGTGTTGTCAGAATCTGATCATTGGTTGGAGAAAGAGAAAAGTATCTTTAAAAAAAGAATAGTCTGAAAAGAATGAGGTTGAGTAAGAGTAAGCCTATACAAAAACTTTAAACGAGAAGAGCAAAGCACAACAGCAGTCACAAGAAGAGGCTGGATATTTCCAAAGCTCCCAATAAATCCCAGCTTTCCTCAAAAGGCAAGTATATCCAGGATGACAAACTATTTTTTTTTAATTTTAAAGTCCTTTTAGTATAATAAGAGCAATGTAGCCTGATAAAAATAAAAATAGCAATCTAGCTAAACTTCCACTCTTTATCACTGAACATTCTTCACACATGCTTATTATTTGTTCTAGATACAAGCATTCATCATCATATAGTTGACTTAATTGTTTATTCTTTCCCCTTAATTAATTTCCAGATTTTTATGCCATTACCACAAATTTCTCTCAGGGCATGATTTCTCCCACTGTCAGCTTACATAATGCAGGTCATGCTGATAAACCCCAAGGTCAAAGGTTACACATGTGACCAGGTGATAAGCTATTCTCTACCTTGTAAACACTTTGAAGTGGCAAATGAATCCAACTGAGTCAATCATATTTAGTCCCAGAATTTCAATTAGAATTGGTAGAGTTTTGAGGCAAAAATCAGCCACCTTATTGTACCATAGAGACAGTGTCTCTATGCAGTACTGAATGGATAAAAGAAAAAATTTAGACCGCTATGGAAAGAGCCTTGTAAGATACGCCGAGACCCTGAATTTATTCTGATCTAAAATGAGGACAACCCACAGACCTTTCAGTTATATAAGCCAATAAATCCCCTGTTTTATTAAGCCAATTAGCAAAGGCTTCGTTATTAGCACCCAAACAAATGTTAATTTTCCTATCCTCAAATTTGAATTACATTCTCTTTTACAAGTTCTTATACAGAATTGTGTTTGGAAAAAAATTTGTTAAAAGAGATTTGTGAATTTTTGACAAAGAGCCTTCACCAACGTCACTTGCCTATGATTTAAAGGAAAAAATTATACACCATACTTAGTCAACAAATAATGCTTAGAAAACTAGACATTCACACATTAAAAACAATCGTATCACCCTTCACAAAAATCACCTCAAAACTGACCAAATATTTAAAGCAGCCAAGAACAAATGACAGGTTATTTCCAAAGAATTGATAACCTTGGTTGAAAATGAGTTGTCGATAGAAAAAACAAGGGCCAGAAAACAATGGAATACTGATCTTCAAAATCCGAAAAACCAAACAAAACCCTGCCTATCTAGAATTCTACATGAATCAAAAATATCTATAGAGAATGCAGATGAACTAGGCACTTGAAGATGAGTGAGAGAGGGAGGTGAGAGAGAAGTAAAATAATTAAAGAAAAGAGAAACCTGGGAGAATCCATAACCACCAGACTTGTACTAAAGGATATCCTAAATGGAAATGTTCAGGACAAATATTGATCAAATAAGTAAGCAGAATGAAGGAAGATAGGTAAATAATGACAAGTATATATGTAAAAAAATTAACTCAAAATGGATCACAGACCTAAATATAACATGCAAAACTATAAAATTCCTACAAGATAAAACAGGAGAAAACCTAGTGACCTTGGGGATGGCAATGGTTTTGTAAATACAACACCAAATACATGATCCATGAAATAAATAATTAATGAGCATAAGGTATAATTTAAAAAATCTCTGTATCTTACACTCAATTTTGCTGTGGACCTAAAACGTCTCTAAAAAATGTATACCTTGATTAAAAAAAAATTATTTAACAGAAAATAAACATACACATACCAAAAAAGTGGTGATTTTCCAGGGAAATAAAACATCATACTGAGTTGCCAACACAGAATCTCATTCATCTGAAAATTTATCATGTTAACTAATTTAAAAAAATTTTTAACATTATTTCAGTGACATCCATTTTAATATTTGTATCTAATTTTCTCTATTTTCATCCCAGGGTATTCTTATAGAATCAGGCAAAAGTGTAGCATTTTCTCTAATCATCTGAAGTACTCAGTTCATTTCAGCCTGAAATTTTCTTATTTTCAAAATCTATACCAGAATCCATTCAAATGTCTTGCTTCATATCACAATGACAATGATGCAACAACAAAAATTCCTTTTCTGTGCATGTGCAAAGCACTCATTAGTGTCAGATGAGGCAACAAATCAGTGGACAGAAATGTGCTTTGTAAAGAATCTTTCAGGTATTTTCACAGAGACTCTAATTTATCAGATATAAAGTCTTATGCACGTTGCACAGGAAAGAAAGGGTGTAACATTCTATTTATTATTACCAATAAAACACTGATTTAAAGTATTGAAAATACTGTTTCCTATTTACCACCTCTAAACACTTCTCTATTTTTCCTTCTATTTGTTCTGTTTTTTTCTTTGTTGTTGTTTTGTTTTATTTTCTTAGAATAAAAAAACAATTTAAAGATTTGATTTTTTTTTTTTATTGTATAGTTGAATAGCAAACCCATAGTCCCAGCTTCATGTCCTCTTGTTCTCAAGAGAAAACAAAACCTCTATAATCACCAGTGATCTAGCTTTTCCTTTCCTATTGGTGATTTTTATTCCCACCTCCTCAGCAAAACTGCGAACCAAGTGTCAGGTTCCATTTGGATGCCTTAATGGCACATCTTGTCAGTTTCTACAACTCTGGAAAATGTCCTCAATTTACTTTAATTGTCTTGTCTAAGGTGGCAGCAATCAAATGACAGCAATATCGGAAGTATTTCCTATTACAGCCATGAGTTTAGATTCTCCAGACCTAGCATACACAAGTTGACAATTAAACAGACATCAGTTTGAGTTGCTATATGAACAGCAGGGCATAGCCTTATTACTTAATTACCAGAATACCAACTGATAAAATAAAGCCAGCATTTGCTTCTAATCTGTGGACTCCAGAAGAGTCTCTTTGGAATTGATTCCTTTATCTACTCACTTAGATTAAACCTGCCACTGTGAAATGGAAAAACACTTATACTTACCCTGCCAACATGTTCCCTTTCCCCTTCTTAATACTACCAGCACTAATTAATTAACAATTTCTTTACTGGTAACTAAAGATTAAGGGAGAAAAAAACATTACGTAGTTTCACAGTGGCTAGTCTCTATGAAAAAGAAGGAAAATATGTTTTTTTTTCCAACTACTTTCTCATTTACAGTAAATTAATGACTCCTGTGAATACAATGTAATCAAACTCTGGTAGATTAACAGTGATTGACTTTTTTTTTTAGCAATTTCATAATTCCAGAAAGGTAATGAATTACATCAATGTTCAAACA
This sequence comes from Craseonycteris thonglongyai, assembly GCA_004027555.1. NCBI lineage: Eukaryota > Metazoa > Chordata > Mammalia > Chiroptera > Craseonycteridae > Craseonycteris > Craseonycteris thonglongyai. The sequence continues at coordinate 8,425 of PVKE010046317.1, read as the reverse complement.
AACTTTTGAAAGAAAAAATCTCTTGTTCAAATCCTTTCCTACTGTGGAGTAGATGGTTGAATGAAGCAGAACAAGTAAATAATTTCTTACATGTATGATCACTATTAGATTTCTTTAGACTCTTTGTTTTTAATTTTATTCTTTATCAGGACTTTAAATCACAAAAGGTGTCAATTAATGTCATTAGTACTGTCAGCTTCGTTTTACACTTTAAAGCATTATACAATATATAGAATTGAAAAGTAAGAAATTCTGTAGTGCTGCATTTAGACTCTAGGACAATGAATTACTTGCAAGAAAATGGGTAAATCTTTTATTTTTCTTACTCTCAAATTTGTCAGCCTCCTCATTCAAAGCACATGTATATAAAATAGATAGAAAATATGAATACTTTTCATGTACCGTAACTCGTTTCATTTTCATTCAAGAAGGTTTACCGTGTATATAATAATGTAAATAGGAAAGATCAAGTTGATAATATCCAAAAGACATTAGTATTATGAAAAGATAACTAAAAATCATAATTCACATTAGCACAGAAATGGTTGAAAAAATACATATCATACTTGATTGCTACACTGTAGGAAGACAATAAAGAAAGACACTAAAAGAGCAATTATTGAGTACTCCAGAGTTAATCACTATGCTGGAAAATATAACTTAAAAAACAATACTTTACAACTATGACAAATGTTATCTTATTCCCACTTTACAGTGAAGAAAACTGGTTCAGCAAGGTGAAGTAACCAATTAAGCAGTACATGAGTGGTAGCCAGGATTTATACTATGTTTACCTGACATTATAACCCAAACTCTCCATGCCCCCATATTTTCCCATCTTTACTTAAAACTATGTGAAAGAGTTATCCATCTTCAAAGAAATTCAACGTTTATTAGTAACAAGAGTGACAGAATATAACTACTCTCACTGAAAAATAAACAAACTCATTTTCTAACTTCAAAAACCACAGGTTAGAAGTTAAACAAATCTGTAGTAAAGATGCATGCTTTAGAGATAAAATAATGTCCCTTCAAAATTCAAAAGCTGTTAGTGAGTGAACCTTGCCTTCTATTTCCTAGGATAGATCATCTATTTTTTTTCTATCCCCTAGACACCCATTTTGGACAGTTTTCATCTACCTATTTTCATTGAGAGATTTCAATGTTTTGAAATTCTATAAATTATATACCCCAACATAAAACATAATAGATATACTAGAATAATGCATTCTTTCTCATTATTTGTGATTTATAATAAAATAAAATATTCCTAAATCTAGGAAATTATTTTATAGGGATATATATATATATATCCACACATACATACAAAAACTCATACCCCACTTGTATGGATTGAAACTATGTCAGAAACTTATGATGTACAAATATTGAGACTGTTCTGGGCCCTCCTTTTTCTGTCTCTCTCCCTGTCAAAACAATAAAAATAAATCTTAAAAAAAAAATAAAGATTTGGACATATTAAACCACATTTCCTCAACTGTAATTATGTATACTAAAGACCTGATAAAACAATCTACAGCTAGTCTTTTTCCATGAAAAATTTGGTTTTATTAGGAACATTTGATACTCTGATAATTTTATTCTATATTACTAATTACTTTTCACTAAAAATAATGTATAAAAGTTCATTTGGCATGGCACATAAATAATTTTCTTTATCTTTGTAATCAAAAATTTCCTTCCTTGCCAGCCTTTGGTTGGTCTTAGAGAGCTTAGGATTTCTCATAAGAGTTAGGATAGTGTGATATCAGTAAACTATATGAACTGTGAAAGAATAACTTGAAAATAAATATGTCCTACAAAATATAGAACAAACACTTGTATCAATTTTTCCACTAAAGTGACCAGTTGTTATCATGGAAAAAAAAAATCATCTGGTTTCAGCCTAAGTAAAAACGAGGCAATCAGATTCATACATATGCATTTTCAGAGATAATCATTTCAATTTGAAAAATGATATGATCAGTTGTACCTCACATCCCTCAGATTCTCCATGTAAGGCTACTCTAAGTTATACTTTAAACTGAACTAATCCATCAAATTAGTTAATTTGTAAAACTATTTTTTAAAACTATTGTTTTCTTAATGAATCATTTGGTAACCTAACAATTTCAACACTGATATTAAAATCTTATAGTGCAATTTGGTTCTTGAGATTTTTAATTTTATTTATATTATATATATATATGTTTTTTAATTTATTTTTAGAGAGAGAGAGAGAGACTAGTGGGGAGGGTCTACTGCAGTCTCCATAATCGTACACTGTTAATTGTGACATAGTTTCATTCCATACAGATGAATGCGGGGCCAGGTGGGGCAGGAATTGGTTGTAGTTCAGCATACTGGGTTATTCGGGTCAGGGCTGGGAATTCAACCCTGGACCTCATGATTGCAAGGCAAGCACTCAACTGCTGAGCTATCCCAGTATATCCCCTGGTTCTTTAGATTTTAAAATCTGAGCTCTACACAGTTCAGATCTATTGTATGATGAATATCTTTCTCACTTGAGACACTGGCACTCTGTGCCAAAACCTGTGTGTTTGTTAGATGAGTGCAATTACACACACACACACACACACACACACACACACACACACATTTTACTAATCCTAACAAGGATGTAATAGATCAATTTGACTTAATAGACCCTATACCATTACTATACATCTAAAAATTTTATATAGATTATTAAAACCCTTGACTTCTTATTCATATTTGTTCACTAACATTTATCTGAAACTTTTGAGCTCCTCATTGCAATACCTGTGATAGCAGATAAACATAAACAGCTTATGATTTTAGAATTTTTTTTTTCTTCTGAGAGAGGGATATATAATAAACCACTAAAAAGTGCCAAATATTAAAACACAAAATGAAGTAAAGTGAGCAATGAAAAAAATTGCTTATCAAATGGCATAATTATTTACTAATTATTCACTGTATGCTTTCAAAATATGGTACAGTGTTTGTGTTTGTAATAGCTCATTCATTTTTCATATGAAAGCAGATCCATAAATATTTGTCTAAGTAAAAACCTGCTCTGTGTACAAATGATTTTTGAAACTGAGTGCTTGGAAAGTAGATCTTCAATGTTTTCACTGAGAAATAATGAAAACATATTTGATAAATAATTCATTTACACCTGCTGTGCATAATAATCACTTATGACATTGGAGTTCTTTCTGAGATAGTTCTCCGAATAAGTTGTCCTTCCCACAGTGTTGTTTTCTGTGAGAAGAGACTTGAAAGTTTGTGATATTTCCATAAGCCTGTTGGTCTAGCAAATATTACAATAAAATTGCTCTTCAAAGTTTTGTGTACAAAAATTTATCTTAAGTATGCACAGGGCTTGGTCAAGGTTTAAAAACAATTCTGAGAAAGGGATAGCAAATCCTACATCAAGCTACATTTTATTTTATTTTCAAAATCCAGGTAGAATATTAATCTTCTAAATGTTATAAAGCACGTATGAAAGAAAGTATGATTAATATTGTAAGTCCATGCTTCCAAATATGTTGTCTTCCAAGAGTCAAAACCTAGAAATGCTAGAAATGCAAATTCTTAGTCCCTAGTTCAGACCAAATAATGTATCAGAAATTCTGGGGTAGGTGCCCAGTGATCCACGTTTAACAAACTTGCTCAATTTTGAGGAACACTAGTAATATGAGGGTGCCATATTGAAGGCATGGGTTCTATACCATTAGTAAGTATGTCCTAATTATTTAGCATATCTTGAAGAATAAGAATTTATTATATATATATATATATATATATATATATATATATATACACCCCCACATTTCCATTCACATTTGAGTGTAAAAAAATATATTTTGAAAGTTTAACTTTCAACTTATGATTAAATAATTTCATATAAGTAGACTCCAAACCTTTTCACCTCCATCTACATCTCTGTATTTTGTATTTAGTATTCCATTGCTTAAGAATATACGCTTTGAGAAGGGTTTGAGGAATTACAAACACATGCCATTTCATAGTATAAAGTGAACATTCTTTCATCTCTTTTGTCTGTATTCAAGACAATGAGTGTATAACTTTCATAATTATGATAGTCATGATAATGATACTGATAAAGGACTCTCAGAATTTAAGATTTATTGTATCAAAGGGTTTTGACAAACAGAAAAATGACTCATACATGGAAAGTAATGCGTTTCCCATGAAATAAAAATCAACATAAAATTTCATAAAATGCCAACAAATCTAAATAATTTTAATTAAAAAAATATATTATCCTTCTATCCTAATCCTTGATGTTGGATGGTTACTCAGAATTTGTAATCTCTAAACTTCTCAAACATCTACTTAGTTGAAATTATTTCTTCTCACCTGAAAATGCTTTTTTATACCTTAACATTACTACTAAAACAACTTAGAAATTTCTTTTTCTATTAATAATAATAGATATGCTCAACAAATGTTGAGATAAATAAGTAAAAGAGGCTGCCTGACCAATCATTAAGTTTTTGGTAGAAACAGAGTTAGCATAAATTTACTGCTTATTACTGCTATGTAGGGTATAAATATTGACTTGGTAATTAAAATCATGGTGTACTGAGATTTGGGTACAGCAGAGAGAGTAGTCAGGAAGCCTAAGTTAAAATTTATCTGTCTGTAAGTCAGTTAAATATAAAAATAACAATAAAAACAGTAAAATACTTAAATATAACAAAAATTACACTAAAAATGATTGTGTTATTGCATAACTTGTGGTTTCCTTACACTAAGAAACAAAAAGCTGAAGAAAACAGAAAGAAGAGTCTCCAAAATTACAGAAAACATAAATAGGAATTTGAGAAAAAGGGGAGCAAAATGTTGAGTAGAACACAAATAAGAACTATTATTATTTTTATCATTTTATCATTTTATAAATATAAAATATAGAGGAAGTCATTTTCATAGCAGCAGAAGAGCCTCATAAAGAGAAATATGAGGCCTGAATTTAAAGGTGATGCAATATTTAAAATATGTATGTGTATATGTATATATGTATATATGTGTGTGGTGTGTGTGTGTGTGTGTGTGTATATATATGTATATGTATATATAGGCACTGTTGCCACCCCCCACCCCCAAACACACACACATTTTTAGAACCAGTGCCTTTTTTCTAAGTGCTTGTTAACAAGCGTTGAAACTTTCTCAATTAGTTTAGAAAGTGATTTAATCACTACCACCCCATCCATGGCACTGTCTTCAGTGGTAAAATAAGTATTGGTCATGAAAGTCAATTGATCCCTCTTCTGAAAGCTGTTTTTGGATGCATTACAGAGGACCACTTGCAGAGACTAGAGTGGACAGATTCAAACGCAACTGAGAAACAACATCTAAAAGAACGTAGAGCTGAAACCTGCCTTTCACAAATTTAGTTTCCTTGTTTCTTGGTTTTGTTTGTTTGTTTCTTTTAATTCTGTCCAGAGAAGCAATGCGGAGACAACTGCTGCTGTAAATGTTTGTTTTCACAGAATTGCACACCTGAGTGGCATGTCTTGATTCTAGTCATTTACCTCAGTGCCCTATGCTGCCACTCAAGAAGGTAACCTCTAACAGCTCTGGTTTCTACATACCAATTTTGGTAGCTCATCCCCACCCCAGCAATGCATAAGATGTTTCTGAAAGAAGATGCTGACATTGAATCATTTCCTTTAACCTTTTCAGAGTAAAATATTTCACTAACAAAACTAAGCAAAAATATACAGCACAGAAATTTATCACAAATACCTGTGTAATCACCATCTAGATTAAGAAATAGAGTATTGCTAACAACATAGAAATTCAACCCCTATACTCTGTCCCAATAACTACCTACTACCAACTTCTAAAAGGTAACTGAATTTTATGGTATTCACTTTATATTTCCTTTATCTTTTGTACCAAGCAAGCATAAAACCCTAAAACCAGGGCAGTTTATCTATAGAAATATATATAAATGTTATCACACAGTATATAGTCTTACATGTTTGGTATCAGGCACCAAATCTTATTATAGTTGGAAGGTTCAATAATATTGCTCAGTATTGCTATAGGCATTTGGCTTTCATTGATGTATATAGTTTTTTATTATTTGCATTCATGACACCCATTTATCCAAATATCCTACAAAATGTTGCTATGAATATTCTTATACATGTCCTTTGTATATGTCCTTTGCTACATATCTAGGTGTATAATGCTGGGGTATGAAATATGCATATATTCACATTTAGGAGAGAAGGTCAAACTGATTCTCAAATTTTCTCTCTCCTCTGTTACATAACATAGCTCCCAATGTTTTATACTTTTGCCAACATGGAGTTGCCAGCCTTTAAATTTTAAATATTCTAATGGGTACTTAATGGAATCTCATCATTTTTTAATTTGCATTTCCCCAAATACCAGTAATGGTGAGAACTTTTCCAGACTTTTATTTGACACTTGGTTATCTTATACAATCCTCTTGCCCATTTTTCTCATGGATTCTTTTGCCTTTTCCTTAATAATTAGTAAGAGTTCTTCATATATTCTGGACATCAGACTATTAATCACTTAGTATTATAAATAAATTCTTCCACTTTGAATTGGTTTTTCATTCTCGTAATGGCATTTTTTGGAAAGTAAGTTATTGAATTTAATGCTGTCAAATTACTAATATTTTTTGTTATGGTTAGAACTTTGTGTGTTCTACTTAAGAAATACTTCCCCATCCCACTGTAAAGATATTCTTCTATATATATCTTCTAGACATCTGCATTTCCCACCTAAATTAATTATTTACTGGACTTCATTTTTAATATATAATCAGATAGCAGTCAAGTTGTACTGTTATCTATGTAGATAATCAAGCATTCAGCATCATTTGTTAAAGACAATGCCATTTTTTATTGGCCTACATAATATTTTACGACTGAATAAAGAGAGAGAGAGAGATCCTTTGTCTTCCACCTATTCATCATTCACCTCCACTCCCAACCTGGACAACAACTGTTCCTTTTACCCCATATCTCCACAGTTTTGTCTTTTCCAGAATGTCAAATATTTAGAATCTCCAAGAATTTTTAAAAGTATATAAATTTTATTCTTGAAATTGGCCATCTGGGCTTTCTCTCTCTACCCCTGTCTGTCTCTGTCTCTGTCTCTGTCTCTGTCTCTCTCTTTCTCTCAACACAAATAGGATGTCAGCTTTATTGATCATTAATCATTCTTTCTTTTTTCTAGTTTATTCATTAAACTTTTTTATTTTAATCAGTCTCTGCGGCTGATAACTTTATTATTCAAAATTTAATGGCTATGTTTTTATCTTCTACTGCTTTTATTGATTTTCCTCACATTGTGTTCTTTACTCCTGTCCTTGATTATTTTCAGTGGGTGAAGAGTTAAAAAAATGTTTGTAGAAATAATGTGCCCTTTTCAGATAATAAAATTATCTGAAGTATTAACAATTTTTCTTCAAGGTACTTAGGAGCACTAGTAATGCAGGATTACCTTAATTTGTTCCAGATATTGAGAGAATACAAAACTAAGTTTCAGTCTTTTCACGGCACTTCTAGTTGTCCCTTACCGCTATGAGGCCACACTGGAAAAGTCCTCTGAGGTTAAAGGAGCAAATTTCTTAGATGATATGAGTAAATAGGTAGGTAGGTATGTAGACAGACAGATAGATAGATAGATAAATAGATGATAGATAGACAGATAGATAGATAGATAGATAGATAGATAGAGATAGATAAATGATAGATAAAATAGGTGATACTCCTTTCACACTGTCGAACAATCTAAATATAATTTTTTTCTCTTCTAAAAAGTGACATTATTTGACATTTATCATTATATGAAATAAAATTTTGACTGCTGCATGTTTACTTAATTTTAATACCCCTATGTATTCACTTATTGAAAAAAGTTTGATTTTAAAATTGAAATTTATACTTTTAAAGCAATTCTTTCCAAAAGAGTCATCTGTAATTCTGCCTCCTACATAGTTTAGATTCATACATTTTATCATTCCAGACAGCACACAAAAGGAGTGTTCTTACCATTCACAGGCAGAGGTACATAAGAACCAAAATAGAATTAACTAGAGATGACAAATTTAAAGCATAATTCAAAAGACAAAGTATTAATATAGCATATTTTGATAACATTTTTGGTAATATCTGATTACAGTACTGATGAGTGGTCTACTCAGCCAACTTATTTTCCATATAAGTGCAGTGTAGAAAGGCTTGGGGGGGAAATCAAAGATGGCGGCATGAGAGGAGAACGCGGATAACTGCCTGGGAAGGGCCTTGTGAACAGAGGGGAATCCACAGGGGAAACCCTGAGAAGAAACCTCAACTAAGAGAACCACACAACACGGAACAACACACAAAGGTTAGAGAAAAAAGGGGAGACCGGGAGAGGGAAA
>PVKE010046316.1:0-12308 GCA_004027555.1 Craseonycteris thonglongyai | reverse complement strand
CCCCTCCTCCCCTTCCCTCACGTAATCACCCAGCTATTGTGTCCATAAGTCTTCGTTTCTTTGTTACTTTCAGTTTTATATTCCACCTATAAGTGAGGTCATATGTTTTCTGATTCTTTCAGTCTGACTTATTTCACTTAATAAGATGGTTTCAAGGTCCATCCATGTTGTCACAAATGACTGTATTTCATCATTTCCTATCGCTGAGCAGTATTCCATTGTGTAAATGTACCACATCTTCTTTATCCAGTCATCTATCGAAGGGCATTTGGGTTGCTTCCATGTTCTGGCCACTGTGAACAGTGCTGCGATGAACATGCGGGTACAAACATCTTTAAAGATTAAGGTTTTCAGGTTTTTTGGGTAGATACCCAGTAGAGGGATGGCTGGGTCATATGGTAATTCCATTACTAATTTTTTGAGGAATCTCCATACAGCCTTCCATAGTGGTTGCACCAGTTTACATTCCCACCAGCAGTGTATGAGGGTTCCTTTTTCTCCACAGCCTCTCTAGCACTTGTTATTCCTTGTCTTGTTGATTATAGCCATTCTAACAAGTGTGAAATGGTATCTCATTGGCATGCACATTTTTAAAACCAAATTATTTCTATATGACTTTTCCAACAAAAGCAGGATACACTGACCCATCCTTGCTGAGCAGGGTAAAAAATTAGTGAATCTTAAAATAGCGAAATACTTACATATTTGTAACTCTTAACACTAAAAGAAACATAAATAAATTTCCCTCCTCTTTCCTTCCTTAGTTCCCTTCAAATTTAAAATGGGAAAGAGTAAAGCAAAATTATTTGCTGGATTAATTAATAGCAAGCATGGTTTGGCTTATCAGCAAATTTTATTTCAGAAAAAATGACATAAATTTTTCAAATTTTAAACAATATGCTTAACAAATCAAAATCCAAGCTAACTGTACTAATAACATTTATTAATACTAAAAATAATAATACAAGGGAAGCCGGGATGGCTCAGGGGGTTAAGGGTTTGCTTTGCAGCCCCGGGGACTGAAGACTGAATCCCAGCCCCGGCCCATGCATACCCATATGCTGAACTTGGGTGTGCTTCCCATGTGGGAGGCCCCCAGTCCAGTTCCCACTCTTCAGGGCCCCCACCCACCTGTGTGGGATGAAAACATGTCAAAAACTAATATATACAAAGTGTAATCAATAAATATGGTGATTGTTTCAATAAAAAAATTATTACAGTAAAAGACACATCGCCATTAATCCCCCTCAAAATACACTTCCTCACTTGGAACACACTTATGCGATTGTTCTTGTCACTTCTGAAGCAGTTCTGGAAGTCTTCTTTCGTGAGTGTCTTTACGTTGGGCTGTTGCAACTGCCTCAATATCCTCAATCAATTCAAAACATGGTCATTTTGATTTGGGGAAGAGCCAAAAGTCACATGGCGCCAGATCCAGTGAATACGGTGAATGAGAACACAGTGTTATGTTTCTATTTGACATAAACTTATGCTAATGCAGTGTTTGTGGTCCATGATTTATGGCACACTTTAAAACACATCTTCTCTGAACTGTAGCTCACAACTGACTGACTGCACCAAACAAGATGAACCTTGTCACACACTGGTCACAAACTTGTCCCATGCCGCTTCCTATATCAAAGATCCTGTCTTTCTGTTGGGCAGCAGCGTGCAGGAGCATTCACGTTCATGGTATTTTTGATCACGCCTTGGATGCAACATATATTATTTTTAAACCTCACAAAGTTACTATTACATGCTAAATAATTTGTATTACTTACCGTAGATGTGCCCTTCCTGGTATCTTAGATATATCACTTTATAAAATATATATATGAGGAACCAAGAATTATGCAAATTAACTTGAAGATATAGATGTCCAAAATTGATATCTATGAGAAATAGGCATAGAAATTAGGTATAAACCATAAATAAGGTCATGAAAGTCAAAATTTGTTACGAAAGAACTCCTTCCAAAGACTTGTAGTATCTGAGGCTAGGCAGCTTAGGCAAACTGGAAGGTAGGCCATTTATATGTTAGACACAAAGGGATATTCTTTACTTTCATGAAAGGCTCCATTTCATTTTTCTTGAACAAGATCTCAGTTTGATTTTCTATGGTTGCAGCATATCTTCAGAGCAATATTTCTCTAATATATACATTATAATATTATATGTGTATATATTATATAGGCATTATATAATATTACATAATATATATTTGTTATATAGAATATATACTATATATTTAACTAATATATACATTGTATGTGTGTGTATATATAGGAGGGCTATCTGGAAAAAATCCAGCCATAACTGCCTCTATTTTTCATATTACATGGCTGGATACTATCCAGACAGCCCTCATATATAAAAATAACGATGCAAGCACAAATACTAACAAACCAGTGCACATGTCCCATGTTTAAAGGTACAGCTATTACTTTATTCCAGAAAATTGTTTGGCTTGCAGGAATGAAAAACAGCATTACCAGATGTGAGGATTTATATTTTTATACAGCTAAAATTTTTGTTTTATGTAAAATCTTGCAATTTTAAATACTTTAGCTAATTTTGTTTTTTAAGACACTATATAGAGGAAAAAACAAAATACATCTGCCTAATGGTTCCCCAGGTAAAGGCTGACGGTTTGTGCCATCAGCTTGAAAGGCTTTCTTGAACACTTCAACTTCAGAATAATTATGCACATGTGGTTATTCCTTCAAAAACTGCTGTCACTCACTTGATACCTACAAAAGCAGAAGTCTCATAATTATTCGAAGTAGCCTCATAGCTGTAGAAGTAGAAGAACTAAATAGAGAAGTCCCCATCTCCAACTCACCAATCTCTAATTTCACAGGCCTCATCATTTCCATGGTCCTGTGAGGCAGTGTCAGTCATGATAGATGCTATAGACTTACTTCATTTCAGGAACCAACAACAGGGAATCAAATGGGCCCTTAATGAAAACTATACATTTCCTTCAAGTCCATGATGAACATATAATGTACCAAATGTACCATCTGTTAAACCTCTCTAAAAGTGTGCTCCAAGAAGCACTTGCGGTAAGAAGGTTTCATTTTAATGGGTGCTATTTATAAAATAAAGGTTTTCTTTACTTCCTTTATTAATTACCAAACATTTAGTGAGCAGCTAACAAATAATTTGCTGCCCTCAAGATGTCTCAATGGAGTGCCAAAGAAATGACAGACTTAACATTAAACAATACAAAAAACAGCAATTATAGAAAAGTGGTAAATATCACAAGTAAAAGACTGCTCAAGGGAGGACACGTGCAACGACTAATAAAAGACTCAAGGTGGAAGGGCTCACTCACCACAGGCTACTAGAAAGGCAGCACAAAATTTAAAGGGCCCCTCCCACATTTGCAAAGATGGATGGAAGAATTCCAAGAAATGTAAAACAACCATCTTTATCTCCTTCCACCCCAGTAAACAGCCTATTAGTCAACCTGTGAGTATAAATGATGAAATAAATAATAACTTCCAATATTTCTAATAGTTTTATATTTCCAGAATCAATATAACTGCTGGTAATTATACTCATGCACAAAGCATTATGGCAAAATCTAGCAGGTCAAAACTATGAGGTTTGGTTTTAAGAAGCTACTTACTTGACACTGCTAAATAAGAATTTTACTGTAGCTCTATATTTTATTACTAACTTTCATTAAAATAATAAAAATTAAATTAAAATACAAAATATTTAAAGAAGGGTTTGACAATTTTCTGTCATAAGAACAGACATAGAGACCGTGGCTACCACAGAATCTTATTTGCTAGATTCCACAGATTATTAATTTTAAAATAGAATGTCAACAAGGTTGATTGAAATAAATTAATGCTAAATAATTACTAAGGAAGTTTTGTTTATGGAGATGAATAATTCAGTGTTTTACAAAGTAAATTTAAATAGCAGCTGTTTTTCTGACATAAAGCTAAAAAGAGCTTCTCAAAATGTACAAACCTTAAAACCAGAAAATCACCATATTTTTATGTCAAACAGAAAAAAGCTATTTCCTAGGTCTTCTGTTATTAGTATAAATTATTACATGGTTACAATAGTAATCAATCCACCATTTAAGGAGACTCAACATTATATTTTCCATGAGAGATACATGTCACATCCTAGTTACTTGAATATATGCATAATTCCTGGTCTGTTAAAGTCTTATAACAGCTGGGGGAGAGATGAATTCAGATTTCTAACAATCTGTTCCCAACCTACTTGGTCCTGGATTTTATTCAGATCTCAAGTTGAATCTTATTGCTGCCTTTTAAACCCACTGCAGTTCCATTTCTGTCTCCGAATTACTTGCTCCCATATATTGAGAAGGGGTTCTTCCTCCTTCAAAAAGAAATGAACCCAAACTTTAAAAAAAAAAGAAAACAAAAAACCACATTGGAGAGAAATTGTACATATTACAAATTAAGTTCACTCTTACTAAAATATTGATCCAGTTTTTGAAAGAATCAGTTTCTTATATCAACAGCTAATATAGAAATTTGAATTATAAAGGTTGCAAGTACTCTCAAAGATCAAACTGAAATTAAAATAAAACAATTCCAAATAGTCACATAAGACAAAGGGAAAACCAGATTCTATTTACATTTTTAAAAAGTTTGTGGTTTATCTGCTGCCTAATGCACACTGCAGTCCGCAATTCTTTAGTGGATCATAAAAATTTAGACAGCAAACAGCATTTGTTTTTAAAAATGAAAGAGAATAGGAAAAATCAAGTTGTACTGTGCATTTCATCTACATGCATACATACACACAAAAATGCATATGTGTATCCTGGGTTGTACTTTTAAATATTTTTTACCATAGGCCAGATGAAAAAAAATTTTGAAAGCCACTGGCCTACTACATGCCAATTTTTATCCTCAACAGCAGCAGGAAAACAGCAAATGACATATTTGCAATTTATTCTTTTGTTAAATATTTACTGAGCATTTCGACATACCAGGTCCTTTTCTAGGTATATGGAATAAATGAGTAAAGCAAAAAGGAATAAGCTTCCTTGTGAAGCTTATTCAAAAGGAAGAGACAGACAAGAAACATAATATTGCAGAGTATGTTAGAATGTGGTAAGTTATAGGAAAATGACAGAGGTAAGGAGGATTATTGGAGAGTAAAGACAGGTCACATTTTATGGAGGGCTGTCAAGGTAGGTCCCTCTGAGGAGAATTTTGGGGGAAAACTTGAAGGAATCAATAACATCATTTACAAGGTCTAACAATTAAGTTCACAAATTCATCCTAGAAAAAGTGCTACATACCTCATTGCTGAATATCACTACAGTCACCTGTGAAGTACTCCCCCTGGGAAGCTATGCACTACCATCAGCACCTAGTCCACCCTTCAAAGCAATTTTGGAACTCTTTTTATGGAATGGCCATCAGAGCCATCGTCATTTTACCCTTGACATCCTGAATGCCATCAAAATGTCTTTCCATCAATATTTCCTTTATCTTCAGGTAGAGAAAAAGTCATTGTAGGCCAGATCAGGTGAGTAGGGAGGGTGCTCCAATACAGTGATTTGTTTACTGGCTAAAACCTCCCTCACAGATAATGCTGTGTGAGCTGGTGCATTGTCATGATGCAAGAGCCATGAATTGTTGGTGAAAAGTTCAGGTCATTTTCATCTAACGTTTTCACGTACGGTAGCCTTTTCAGCACTTTCAAACAGTCAACTTGGTAGACTGTTTTCTAGTTGGTAAAAGTTTATAATGAATAATCCCTCTGATATCAAAAAAGTGTAACAACATTGTTTTGACTCTTGATTTGGACTGACAGAACACTTTTTGGTCGTGGAGAATTGGCTGACTTCCATTGAACACTTTGACACTTAGTTTCAGGTCTGCATTGATACACCTACATTTCATCACCAGTGATAACATGGCCCAAAACATCGTCTTGCCTCTCCAAAAGGCCTTGGTAAACTTAGACTCTCTTTTGTTTTTGTTCATTGCTAAGCTCTTTTGGGACCATTTTTGCACACACCTTTCCCATGCCAAGATTTTCAGTTAAGATTTTCCTATTTCTCTATTGATGTTGACTTGGACTGTTATGCTTCTCACCGTCAGCTGATGATTTTGAAGCACAATTCAACAAATTTTTGCAATATTTTCATCAGTTCTGCTTGTTACTGGCCTCCCTGACCTCTCTTCATCAGTGAGGCTTTCTCTCTCATCAGAAAAATGTTTAATCTATTTGTACATTGTTGTTTTCTTCATGGCATTATCCTCATTAACTTGGATTAATGCCTCATTGATTTCAAGTCCAGTATACCAAGTTGAACAAGAAATTTCACATTTGTTTGTTGCTCTAAGCAAGCTCCCACATTCTCGTGGCAGCACACAAAACCACACAACAATAATTAATGCCACTCAGAAAGACACTGCCACAGGTCGACATGAACACAGCTGAGACACTGATATATTAAGGTTATGAAACCTTACCAAGCTGTTTGTACAATGCTGTCAACATAAGCACACAGTGGCAAGTTTGAGAACTTAATTATCAGTCCTCATATATACCAAATGATAGCATAATACAAATATTTTAGTTTCTAATTCCCACAAATGCCTGATCAAAAAACATTTATAAGAAAAATAGATGTGAAAGAAGAATAACTATAGATAAACATGTCCAGAACTTGATTCTTAAACATAATAAAGGTGGCCACTCCACCAACCACCAAAGAGAAGGCATTGCCACTAATGCCAATTAAGTCACTCTTGTTGGAATCAGACAGGGCTTAGTTTTAAGATGTCACTAAAATGGAAGTAAAGACAAAAGACAAATACATAAAATTTGATTTAAAATCTTGAAGCAAAAATGATCTGATTAGAATGAATCCATTGAAAAAACATTATTCACTATAGGTGTTATTAGCGTAGCAAAGTGTGAAAATAGCATTGGCCACTCCATTCAAAGTCTACAGATTCTTTTGTTTTTCTAAAAAATCAGTTAACGTTGGGAAAGCCAGGATGGCTCAGTGGGTTAAGTGCTCGCTTTGCAGGCCGGGGACCGAGGATAGAATCCCAGTCCTGGCCTGTGTGGATTCATATGCTGAACTGGGATGTGCCTCCCATGCAGGAGGTCCCCAGTTTGGTTTCTGCCCCTTGGTTCAGCCCCTGGCTCGAGGGGGCATGCCTCCCATGCGGGAGGCCCCAGCCTGGTTCCCACCCAGCACAGCCCCTGCCCACCTGTGTGGAACAGAACCATGTTGAAAACTGATGGTTTACAACTATGGAGACTGCTCTGGGACCTCCCACTTCTCTCTGTCTCCCTCTGTTTCTGTCTCTCTCTGTCTCCGTCAAAAACAAAAAACTCTTTAAAAAAATAACATAAACTAAGCATCTCTGCAACTTCCACTGGGTACCGGTAACAAAAGAATGAAGAAATAAGTTTAGTTAACTCAAACCTCATTTCTAATCTAACTAGTTTCCTGAGTAACAGGAAACATGAGTGGTATTGGCTGATGTTTTGGAATGACAAATCTAGAAGTTACCCTGTTGTTATGAGCTAAGACCCTAAGTTCTCTAAAATGTAAGTCAATGAACGCAAATATTTTTCCTGAAGAAAAGACATGGAAAAAAAGATTAAAGGATCCCATGTTAAAATAATTCATAAAAATAACTGAAATACAGCATGATCAAATTTAGTGGTTCTGGCATTGTAAGGCTGATGATATACTATTTAAGATACAATAGTCTCATTTATTTTATTTTTTTCTTTTCTCTTCCTTCCCCTCCTACCTGATTCAATTGCTCTGTTTTTCCCAAGATTATATGCATACCTTGTTAATCTGGTTAATAGACAGAACACTGATTTGACAGAAAGTGTTCCAGCCCTTAGATCTCTGGACACCAATAACCAGGTGCAACTCCCTTGCAATTTTCCACCAGATGATGCATGAATCACCCCTATGACCAGATCCAAGATAACATTATCTGGAAGCAAACCAAACCCCCAGGAAGCATTTTTCTGGCATTTCAGGTCTCAGCACTCGGGAATTGCCTAACTCCCTTTTCCTTGGTTCCACTTCTTCTTACATGCCTATAAAACCTTCTGGTCATGCTAGGAAACTAAAGGTGGCCTTTGAGAAAAGATGAACCTACTTTTCACCAATCTCTGTCTCTCAACCATTGGCTTACAAGCAGCAAGTAGCCAAACCTGAGTTTGGTAACAGAATCACTACTCTAAGTTGACTTCAACTTAGTTTCTATTAGCTTTTTAACTTGCAATTAAATAGTTTTATTTCTTTTTATTATGAAATACAAGCACTTTAGTAGTTAACTTCTGGTACTCACTAATGTCCATGTAGCTATACCAAGTTTTTTATCTTATTCGTTCTGTAAAATCCTATGAAAAATTCTCCCAAATGCATTTGACATCTGAAATGGTTAATAAAAGTTTACTTGTCCTATAGTGTAGAACAGAGAAATTTATTTCATCTGACAAAAAGAAAATACTATCACCAAATTTTGCTATTTAACTATAAAATCTGCAACTTTAGATAGCTAGTCTATATGAAAATAAAGCAATTACGGAAATATTTGCATATTAATGGTAAAAAAAATCCCTGTTTGCATATATAACAACTGAATAAGGCTCTCATAATTGTAATGTCAGTTTTATAACTCTTTTTGATGAAATTCATTTATGTAATTGCCCCACACCTCACATTGACAGGTATTATTAATGGGCATATCCTGTGACAGCACTTTCTACATAACTGCATTAATATCTTAAGGGCCTTTGTTTTTTTTTAAATCACTAACTTCCCATTTATTTTACCCAATTAAAATTTTTTAAATTAAAAAAAAAATTTTTTTTAGTGATTTATTTATTTTAAAATTGTTTTTGACAGAGAGATACAGAGACAGAGAGATAACTGAACTGAGGGAACTCCCCAGTTCAGCATATGGGTCCACACGGGCCGGGGCCGGGATTCAATCCTCGGTCCCTGGCGCTGTAAAGTGAGCGCTTAACCCACTGAGCCATCCCAGCTTCCCCCCAATTAAAATTTGTTCCTACAAAATAATAACTACCGGTATTCTCTTCCCTTATTTAAAATCCATACAGTTCAAATTTAATCATACATACAAAATATAAAAGATCTTAGGAAGAAAATTAACAGATTTTTACAGGGCTAATGAGTTTTTAAGTTAAAGAAAGAATACTTTTAAAAGGTGTAGGTTCTGTTTTAAAACCATTGTTAATATAATGCCTTGTATTACAAACCTCAAGGCAAGTTTTCATTAAAAGCTGGATATCCTTGAATATTTCACAACCATTTACCTCAAACTTCACGTGCCTCGATCCACTGCTCACTGCAATCATTTGAAACCAAACTTTTGACATCATCATTCTTCTCTTCAGTGATCATCTCATCAATCAGCAAGTCCTGCTAATTTTGTCTTTGATGCTTCCCATTCTCACTGTCATCTCCCCGCAAACAGGCCCGGTACTTGTAGCTTAAGCAAAGAAAAAGCTTCCCCCTTCTCTAATATCACCTACTCCATTCAGCCTCGGCCCACATAGGGATCACCATTTTTATCTCTCATGTCACCAGAGACACAAGGAATAAAAACCAGAAATGAATGAGATTAAAAGGATGCAATAATAATGGACCTTTTCTACCTTTCTACAAAATTCCTCTATTAGAGATGTACAGGAAATCACAAAAGGCATGATTCGCATAAAAAGGTATGAGAGGGTTGATTTTAGACTCAAAATAATCTCAAAAATATGGAGGACCAGGTCCAAAAAACAATTTTTAAGGTTAAATTTCCAGAAAAAATGCAAATTCCTGAATTTAAGTTTAAAATTTTGTTCAAATTTTAGAACAGAGTGACAGATAAACTCAATGTAATCCAACGATATGAAACACGACAGAACACCTAAACCAATCTTAGTATCAGTGTCCCAATCACAGTGGCAAGGAGTTCATGGCATATCTGTGTTCTTTTCTGGTGACCACATATTTAGATGGATCTTGACAGATGAGCAAGTTCCTACTGAAAGGTGAAGGGGATTGAGAGGTCTAAAAACCACAATGAATATGTACAACACATTATGTATTAATCACATCTTAGAAATTTACCCAAGGCATGCAGGAAATAATAGAAAATACTTCAATTCAGCCAGAAATGAGGCTTTAGAAAGGGAATTATAGACTGTAATAAAGTAAGTAGACTTAAGTAAAATCCTGGAAGACCTTAAATGGAAGAGTTTACACTTGATCCTACAAGCAGTGGGAATGACATGAACTAAACTGTACACTTCAGAAGCGTTACCTAGCAAAACATTTAGGGTAAAGTTAGGGGAGAGGAAGGAACTGAAATATCTAGACAGGAGAAGCTAGTATATATGCTAATAGAAGAACAATTCCAGCAACAGATATTGAGAATAGTTCTGGATAAAAACTAAAAGATACTGCAAGTTCATAAACCTTCCCCAATAAGACAGAAAAAGAGTTTAAAAACATAATAAAATTCACCAGCTGCCACAATACAAAAAAGAGGTATAGTCTTATACCATAAACTTCAAAAAATAATAGGAAAGAAAGAAAAGATTCTGGCAAGGCTCAGCATGGTGAGGCTCCTAGTACCAATTCCACCCCATAGGACACACCGGGGAGTGAAAATGAGTTTAAAAACCCTAAGAATTCCCAATAATAACACTCCCCATTCTTGCTTTTATTCGTTATTTATTTTAATTTTTGATTTTTTTTAAATTTATTGGGGTGACATTAATTAATATCAATTGCATTGTTTCCAGATGTACAATTCTACAGTACACTGTGTATATATCACATAAGATAAAAAAAAATTTTTATTGTTAAATTTATTGGGGTGACATTGATTGGTAATGCAATACATAGGTGATGTAATGTAGATTTGTACATCTGGAAACTATATAATTGTTACCACTCCCCATTCTTAAGAGAAGGCAGCATAAATAGAAATCCTTGTTTTCCCATTTTCTAGTGAAAAACAAAACAAAGCCTCTTAGAATAAAGCCTTTATCCAACTTCAGAGGCTCTCTGCAGGGGTAGAAAAGCCACCAGAGTATGCCACTTTTCAGGGCTTCACACTTAACAGAGAGGACAACTCAAATGTAACCCCAAATGAAAAGAGGAAACATTCTTGAAGGCAATTTAACAAAAACACTGCTTTGGCCAGTGTGTTCCTTCCTCCCCACCCTCCAGACTTCAGCAAAGTACATAGAAAAACTCAGCCTTCACACTATAGCCCACAAGGGAGGACGAACATATCAGAAAAAAGGTGGCAGGAGTGTTAAAGAGAATTCACCCACAATTTTCCAGAGAAACAGCAGGGCAACTCTGCAAAATACACCCTAAGGAAAAGAAGATTCATCTCAAATGTCATACTATATAACAACTTAATAAATACATAAATTCAAGAAAGCTAGACTTCAAGGAATAGTTGATAAGACAGTGTGAGATGAAAAAGACAAATATATTATATTGAAGACCAAAACAAATCCAAACAGGTGCTAAGTTAATATATTACACACATGTAAGAAATAGGATAGACACAGTTAAAATTCAAATGAGAGATTTTGTAAGAATGATTTAAGATAATCACAGTAAATATAGATGAAAAAATTATTACAGGTTAATGCAAATATAGAGAAAACCAAGGAGTAATAGCCAACTACAGTGGTAGGCAACTTCTGGGATGGCCCTGACTGATTGCAGCCACCTGGTATCCATGAGATTGTGCAAGCCACTCCCCACAGCAGAAATTTCCTTTAAATTCAAAAATATGGCAATGCGGACAGGATATGTCTGTCATGATTACGTTACAAAAGATCATGACTTCTGTCTTGTTAGCAGTTGTTCTCTATTACCTTTCCAGCGTTCACACTTTGATGAGGAAAACTGCATGCAGCCTAGCAAGAGACTGGAGCCCCACGTATGGTATGATGGATTTGTGACCCACAGAAATGGTGAGATAGTAAATGTGTGCTGTGTCAGCCACCAAGTTTTGGGGTAATTTGTTATTCCACAAATAACATCAAGTGTTAATTCCCTTTCAGAATTCCAAGGATGATTGGTATCTTTGAGGTAGAGAATTCAAACAAGGAAAAGAAAAAAAAATATTTTAAATGACAATTTAAATTATCCAACACGAAGAAGTTTATCTACAAAGCAGAAGGGCACAATATGTTCTGGGGGTGAGGGAACTGACACAGAACAATCAACAGCCAAAACATCCTAGTTAACCCCTTGACATACAAAGACATTG
>PVKE010046315.1:0-12309 GCA_004027555.1 Craseonycteris thonglongyai | reverse complement strand
TGTCCCCAAACTGCTCCTTCTCCCTCCCTCTCCCGCTCTCCCCTTTTTCCTCTAACCTTTGTGTGTTGTTCTGCGTTGTGTGGTTCTCTCAGTTGAGGGTGCTTCTCAGGGTTTCCCCTGTGGGTTCCTTTTTGTTCGTAAGTCCCTTCCCAGGTAGGTGTCTGGGTTCTCCTCTCATGCCGCCATCTTGCTCTCTATATAAGTTTCAAGTGTGCACTTTGATAAAACATCCTCTGTATATTGCACGCAAAGTCCAGGTTCCTTCTGTCACCTTATATTTGACCCCCTTTATACTCTTCAATGTTCCCCAACCCCCATTTCCCTCTGGTAACCACAATATTGTCATCTGTGTCTATGAGGTTTTTGTTTGTTTGCTTTATTTGTTCATTTGTTGCTTTCTGTTTTATATCCCACTTGTGCTTGAAATCATATGGTTCTTGTCTTTTTCTGTCTAGCTATTCACTTATTATGGTGCGCTCATGATCCATTCATGCTGTTGCAAATGTCAGTATTTCATCCTTTCTTATGGTTGAATGTTGTTCCATTTTATGTATGTACAGAATAGGTTCCTTCTTTATCCAGTCACCCATTGAAGGAAACTTGAGATTATTTCCAGGTCTTGGCCACCATGAATAGTGCTACAATAAACATAGGGGTATACATATCTTTATGGATAAGTGTTTTCAAACTTTTTGGGGTGATACCCAGAGGAGAGCTTGCTGGGTCATATGGTAATTCTATTCTTAATTTTTTGAAGAAACTCCATACTGTTTTCTATAAGTGGCTACACCAGTTTACATTCCCAGCAGTGGTGTATGAGGGTTTTTTCTCTCCATAATCTCTCCAAACACTTGTTATTCCTTGTCTTGTTGATGATAGTCATTCTAACAGGTGTGAGGTAGTAGCTCGTTGTGGTTTTGATTTGCATTTCCCTAATAGCTAATGAAGTTGAGCATTTTTTCATTTATCTCTTGGCTGTTTGTAAGTCTTAGGAGAAATGTCTGTCCAGTTCCTCCGCCTATTTTTTAATTGGATTGGTTTTGTTGTTGTTGTTGAATTGGCCAGTTCTTTATATACTTAGCCTTCAATTCTATTGTAATTTTGTTTGGCATTTTAAATGAATATATAATAAAATTCATATTTTAGAATCATCTAGGAGTTTAGAAAACATTATTGTTTTTAGAATAGTGACTTAAGCCCAGCCAAAAATTTAAACCTGGACCCTGATATTCTCTGCTTAAGTTAAAAACATAATATTTTAAGTAACAGATGGAGTTTGCCTAATTATTGGACTGAATATTTTATAGGGAATTTCAATGGAAGGACAGAAAGATTGTCATAGAAATGGATTCCAAATAGTCAAATAAGCATTTTTGAAACTCTAACCTTATTTGGGTTCTGCAAGTACAATGATACAACATACATCAAGCCTGTAGTTATAATACTTTGTTATCCTAACACTGATGAATGTTCCCCTCTGACTATTTCTACTTTTAGGTCTCAGTTAATAAATAGAATTAAAAATGATGCTTGAAATCTGCCACACAAGATTTTTTCTTTATCTGTACGCATGCAAAATATTTGCATGTGGAAATCAGGTATTTTATATATCCTGAAATTATGTTTCCTTAAAAATAGAGTAAGTGAGGGGGAAGCCAGGATGGCTCAGTGGGTTAAGCACTCACTTTGCAGCGCCGGGGACCCAGGATCGAATCCTGGCCCTGGCCCGTGCGGACCCATGTGATGAACTGGGGAGTTCCTCCAGTTCAGTTCTCTCTCTGTCTCTGTATCTTTCTCTCTGTGTCAAAAAATAAATAAAAAAAATAGAGTAAGTGGGAAAATTGCATTCTTAGAGGAGCTTTATTACTATGAATAAAAGATAATGTAGGAGAATCAATTGTGGATTTGAACTGGATTAAATAATTTTTAATTAAAGGTCCTTCATTAAAGACATCTTTCATTGGAGAGATTGTATAATTCTGTGTACTAACTTAATATGGTGTTCACATGTATTAATAATTACTTTATTCAGAATGTGTGTCCTAAACTTTCTTTTTTTTTTGTAAAATGGGGCCATTTTAATGTTCTTTACAATAAATTAAATAGTTTTCTTGATGACTGCAGACATGTAAGTGTTTGGTAGTACTCAGAAACATCTTAATAAAGGTGTTTTTTCTGATTGGTGTACAGTCTTCAATAATAATGAGTTACTTGTATGAAACTGCTGTCAAGCCAGTAAGACTGCATTCATACATCCATCATTTTCAGGATTGTTGGTAACCTGGGCATATTTCCCCCAAATAACCTTGTCTCCTTGTGTCACAAGGCCCAACTCGCTCACGTTCACCTTGATGACTGTACCTTTGGTAATAACACCCAAAGTTGTATAAAGCGGGGATGAGGGCGTTTTCTTTACACCAAGTATTGGTAGGCAAAAGGTAGCTTTCAGTTTGGGATGTGTTACGTGGGCCTTCTTGAAACATAAGCCCATTGGCCTAATGAATCTTTCATATTTAGGTGGTTTTCGAGTAAAGCCATCTCCAACAAAGCAGACTTTAGTAACCATCCTCTTTCATGCTTTCTTCTTTCTCTTTCCTGTTTGAATAACTTTTAATACCTCTGTTTCTCCCTGGGCACGAACTTTGGGCAGAGGGACTTCCCATTTTCCCGCTTTCTCTTTTCGTTTTTGTTTAATCATATTGGAAAGTACTTTAGCTCGGGACTGCCCCTCTCTGTCCAGTAGATATGCCGGTACTGCTCCTTGTGGAGTCTTTCATCATTCTTTTGTTTGGTGTTTCTCTTTTCATGCATCTTGATAGTCTTTTTCATTTGTATTTTCTCAGCGTGGCGCTGTTTATGGTAGAGCTTAGCTTTGAGACCAATCATCTTTTTTGCCTTCTTTGAACATTCATGTGCCTCTCGACCTTCCTTCTTCCTCTTTTTTTCATGGTAATCCAAACGATATCCATAGCGCTTACGTTGTAACTCAATATATTCATTTTGTGGCATGGTTTCGGCTGCTGACACACCGGACACAGGCCTCCTGGCGCGAAGAAGCTCTCAACTTTCAGGTCTCAGAAACTGGCGAGCCAGCTCCACGCAACTTGCGACTGGAAAAGCCTAAACTTTCAATAACCTTTTTATGTGTGTGTTTCTGATAGACATTGAGGAATGCAAAATAGCAGATTTAATGATTAATCATTTTTGGGGAGTTGACTAGCATTACCTTGTTTCTGTTATTTAATTAACCATTTTTTCTTCTCCTAATCAAATACCACATCACTAGAATTGGAATAGAAGAAAGACATTAAGGTTGACATTGAAGAAAATGTAACTAGAGGCACAAATGTGGCTGAAAGTTTTAATTTATCACTAAAATTAACCTTAGCAGAAGTCTGGAGTACTTGATCTCACTTACAGAGAATCCTTTCTATATATTAATTCAAAATTCATTTCTTTGTGCTTCAATCTGAACACCAGCTTCATTGGTTAGAGTATAATTCTAATTAGACCAAAAATTATATGAACTATTTCTGAAAGGCCAATAGTTTTATACCAAGAAAAATAAACAAAAACATTTTTTTAGTATTTTTGAAAATTAGTTTAAAAAGAAATTGTAGGATCTACTTCGTGGAATTTAGTATTACTACCAGGCATAAGTTTAGGGACAGGGCCAGAAGGACAGTTAAAAAATATGTCGACTCTCACTGGTAGTTACGTTACTATATGTGAGGGGCAGAATGGCTTGAGATATTCCTAGACCCTGCACTTGAATTAATGCCTTTGCAAGCTTTAATTGATACACAAGTGGTTAAGCCCTTCAGAGCAAGTCCTAGGGCAAGCTTGTCCAACCCTCGGTCCACAGGCTGCGTGCGGCCCAGGACGGCTTTGAATGCAGTCAAACACAAATTCATAAACTTTCTTAAAACATTATGAAATATATATATATATATATATATTTTATATTTTATAGAGAGTAATTATTTTATCTTCAGTACATATTTATTTCCATTTTACTTTTGACAGATAGAGAGAGAGACAGAGACAGAGACAGCCAGAGAACCGAACCGTGGGAACTCCCCAGTTCAGCACGTGGGTCCTGCCTGGGCCGGAGCCGGGATTCGATCCTCGGTCCTCATGGCCTCAAAGCGAGCGCTCAACCCGCTGAGCTGTCCCGGCTTTCCCCCCCCCTTTTTTTTTTTTTTTTCCCCGCGCCCTCCATGAAATATTTTTGCAATATTTTTTTTAGCTCATCAGCTATTATTAGTGCTAGTTCATTTATAGTCCCAAGACAATTCTTCCTCATGTGGCCCAGGGAAGCCAAAAGATTGGACACCCATGTAAACTTAGAGCATCCGCCTTATGTTTACTTCTGGAGCACTGTACTCACAGGATGAAAATAGCAAACTGTACTCTGATTGGGCCTTTTACCCAGCTTCTTCATCTTAAGCGTAATTAAGATCTAGTGTTCATGAAGCAATTATGCTTTCTGTTTCTTTGTGGAAGAAGAGGATGGTTTTATCCTCTCCATCTCTTAATCTTAAAGGTAGATTTGTGCCTCATGAGGATGTAGGCTGTATTTCATCCAGTAAGTTCTATGATTTTCTGTCTGATAGCTCCACAAAGCAGATGAGGCCAATTGTGATGAATCATACTTTAGTCACTTTTAGTGCCTTTTAGTCAGTAGTACTTATTTACTTGGCTAAGATTTATGTGTACATACCTGTTTTTATGCTCCAAATATAAAGTGCACACTGCTCAAGTGAGGGGTGTTTAATGAAGCCAGTCAGAATTGAGATGACTTGCAGCTGAAAGCAAACCAGATTAGCTTTAAAACAGTAGCAATGAATGAAGACACCTTTCAGTTTTGCTATAATGGAGTGTAAAATTTACAATAAATGTAAGAAAGAACTCAAAAGACAAGGACAACATTATGTTATAAATATTCCTGTTTAATTCTTTTTGCTATTATAAGAATGCTTACTCTTATTCTAAATAATAGCATTAATGGAAGAGGACTACATAATGCTCAACAATATTTATTAAAACTGGGGAAAGCTGGGACGGCTCGGCGGGTTGAGCGCTCGCTTTGAAGCCCCGAGGACCGAGGATCGAATCCCGGCTCCGGCCCAGGCGGACCCACATGCTGAACTGGGGAGTTCCCACAGTTCGGTTCTCTAGCTGTCTCTGTCTCTGTCTCTCTCTCTATCTGTCAAAAGTAAAATAAAAATAAATATGCACTGAAGATAAAATAATTACTCTCTATAAAAAATAAAAACAAAACAAACAAACAAAAAAAAACAAAAAAAAACTATAGTGCACCAATGGGTAAATTGGTCATAAAACTAAAGACCACGGCTCATTCACTCTCTATATTTACATGTTTGAGTTTCCTTTAAGTTTTTCCTTTTTCAAAGCTGTGTGGTTACTCTTTCTGCATTTTACCTTTATTGTTCTGAAGTTATCCTAGTATTTCTGGGAAATTAATAAAGAAGGGAACAGATGGGAGTATTGGTGGGCAGATAAGCTTTTGTAAAAGTATTTAAATAACTGTTATAGAAGATAATGAAGACAGATAAGAGGGAAGGTTATAGGAATATTACATTGTATTGATTGCCCCATACCTGAAGTGCAACTCAGGTAGTTTTCAGTCAAGAAAAAGGGGAAGTGTGGACATATTCATGATGCAGAGTGGGGCCCAAAATTGCAGAGACTCTCAGCATTTCATGTAGAACATACATTAGAATGATAAGCAAATCAAGGCCGTTGGTGGATATTGATACATTGGCAAGGTAGCCAGCCATGCTGTGACTCACCCCACACCTTAAACCTGTGTCTGCTCTGTGCCAAGGCATTCAATAGAAAATAAAGTGGGATCATTTCCCTCAACAAACTTAAGTCTTAGGTAAGAAATATTTTGTGTTTAATAGTGTTGCATTGTCATTATAGCTAGAGAAGAGGTACAGACAAAATGCTATTCTAGCTAGGGATTTAGCAAATGTTGAAGGTAGGTAATTTCTCAGCAGAAATTGCTTAGAATGTTTTCTTTTATTCTTGCTATTTCAGAAAAGTTATTTATTGCAAGTTATACTAGGAGTTAACAGTTTAAGCTTGTCTTTAATATGCATTAAGATTTTTAACAAATGTACATAGTTTAGAAACTTTATCTACATAAACTTTTTTTTTTTTACTTCCTATATAAACTCTTTATCATCAAAACAAGTCTGCACTATTATCCTCATTTTACAGACTTTCTTATCAGTTAGTTTCCATTCAGGAGATTAAAAACCAAACTAGAAATTTGAACAAGGAGGATTCTATATAAAAATATATATTACATGGTAAAAAGCAGATAACTACAAAAAGGGGTAAAAGAGAACAATAAAGAGAAAAGAAATAGCAAATGTGGAGAGCACTTCTACACATATGGCTGAGATGGAGAATCCAAGGATGGAAGACATTTGGCTGAGTGTACTGTCTCCACACTCCATCACTGGGATTTTGACCTTATTATAGAGGCTGTGACTGGTACTTACTGGACTGTGAGGAAATTTTCTGGGGTTCTGTGGGCTAGATTTGGATAACAGCTGGTGGGCCAAGGGAGAAATTACCAGGATTCCTGCAAAACTCACGGAAGGGGGAGTATACATTGGGCCACTTTACATTGTTGGCAGTCAAGGGCAAGAGAAAAAAAGAAGTATCCTGGAGCCACTCCTTCCTCTCCTGTGCTTTGTGCATCCATCCTGTGCTCTCTCCACAGACAAAGCTTGTTTGTATGAGCTAGTCAATAGAGAAATGTTTACAGGGTTCTAGTATCTGAAAGCTGGGTAAAGAAGAGATTTGGAGCTGAGACACACAAATTTGTAACAAGTACCCTTGCCTAATTCCATGTGGTTTGTAATTGATGGAACCCTATTCTAAATGCAGGCACTCTGCCTCCAGAATTCATATTCTTAACCACACGTTATTAACTTTTCTATCCTTTCAGTGTCATTATTCAATTGAGAATGGTATTTGACAGAAATGAAGACTTGCTCTCCTAACTGGGGTGAGCAATACAAAGTTTGAAGCTAGAGTTAAGAAGTTCTTTTATCGGAGGAGAAGTCACGCTCTTCTGCCCCTAGTGTGTCAAATGACAACTTAGTAAATTATTTCTGGAAGTTTAAAGGATTAATGTGTGTAAACAATAAAATTAAACTTAATCCTTTTCATTTCATAAATATTTTTTAAATCACAGTACATTTAAGATATCTGAAATGTAGCAAATTGCCTTCAATTCCTAGACTGTTTCAGGGACTTAAAAGATTGTTTTATAGAAATGAAAAAAAAAAGGTGGAGATCACTATGCAGCAATGGACTCATGACCATAGTGTAAAATGAGTTCAGAATGAGCAAATGAACTTCAGTTCTCTAGTCTTTACTTTCATTTCCTTATATGTGTCCCTTCCCCTTTTTTTATAGAGCTAATTTTATATTGGGGATCTGTTTATTTTTAGAAATGTGACTTCTTCATCCCATTTTTATGAATCCATGTGTTAGTGGTTCTGGTAGTGAGTTGAGATTAAGTAAAGGCACAGTGAAAAATTTAGAGCAGAAGAATTGTCTTGGGCCACACATAAAATACACTAATATAGACCATAGCTGATGAACTGCTATTTTATATCTCATGCTCTTTTCTAAAGGGTGTCCCAAAATTCACGCAAGATTTGAATTTTGCATCATTTGTGCGGTAAAGTGTTGCCAATGAAAAAAAAGACTGTGACAGCTGACAGTTCAGGGTTATTAAAAATGGAGTGCTACACGAAAGAAAAACACATTTTCATTGTTGAGCAATGAAAATTTACAATTTTTAATTATAAACCTGTGTTTTCTATCAAAATTACTTCTTGTGTGAATTTTGGGACACCCTTTATAGGTCTCACTACAGTGGGAAAAAGTATCCCAAAAGCAAACTAAATTTGCTAATTATTGATCATATTACATTTTTATTAAGTGCATATCAGTAAAAATAATATGTCCTCATAGTAAAAAGACTAGTTTTTTCTTAGTTAATTAGATTCTCGTTTTCTTCTTAATATTGTCCTCGAATTACAATCTAGACACTATTTTTCTGTCAGAAAAAGAAAACCCTCTCTAGACAGAGTTAATTGTAAAATATTGGGATGGGAAGTTGGTTCTGGTTACAGCTCATCATTTCTGTGATATAAAACCAAGAATTGGGGAAATGTTTATTTATTCTCATTTATGAAGCCATTGATCACTGAGTGGAAAAAGAGAAAAAAATATTTTGGAGGAAAAGTAAAATTAGGTAAATAATCCATAATATTTTGATCAATATTTGCCACAGATAATTATGTTGTTAGATTAGAGAAATTCACAATCATAGAGATAAAATAGTAGATAGGAGATGTAAAATAAAACAGTAGAGATTAAAAAAGATTATTTTATTCAGTTGAAAATTCTATTGATAATACAGTGTTCTTATTTAATAAGAACATCTTTTTTCTCTGATTAAGATTAAATTTTAATGAATTGTTATTAATGGTATGCGGAGAAAGTTTTTTTGTGTGTGTATTATTACTGTGAGCTCATTTTTTATTTTATTTTTTAGCAAGGTCATTGTTCTTATTCACTCTGAAAATTATAAAAAATTTATTTTTAATTTTTTAATTTTTTTTAAATTATAAATTTTAAGTGCGTTTTTTATTTGTAAGGTCATACTAAGTCAGTCCTCTTTTCTCTCAAATCTGATATTGTTTGTTTTGTTTCTGTGTTTTCAGTTTAGCAATGTGTGTGATGAGAAGTTTAAGGAGGTATGAGGGTGGTTAAGAAATACATGAAATGAAGGTGTAGAAGGGTAAGAAAAATAACTATTCTTTTTCCTTTTCAATATATTTACTCTTAACCCTAATAGACTTCTCAGATCTTTCAATAAGTTTATACCCTGAAAAAAAAAAAAAGTTCTGTTTTTACCCTTAATTGGCAGCTTTAACCTCTTCGTTGTCTATAAATTTCTTCCCTCGAAGCTGTGTTTTTCATGTTTGAGAAAAATAATAATCAAACAGAGTCAGGTCTGGACTGCAGGGTGGGTGGTTTAATGTTTAGAAGCCACAGTCATGAAGAGTAGCCAACACAACGTTGTTCTTGTGCACGGGCGTGTTGTGCAAAAGCAGCAACCCTTTGGTCCATTTTCCTCCTCTTTTCGCCTTCACAGAATCTTTGAACTATTTCAGCAGACTGGAATAGTCCTCTCCAGTTATTGTGACACCCTTATTCTTTTAATTGATCAGCAGGATACCTTCTGTATTTCCAGAAAACACTAGCCATGATTTTTCCAGCCAATTGAGACACCTTGAACCTCTTAGTAGGTGGCGTGCCCTTCTCATGCCACTGCATGGACTCCTGCTTTGACTCAGGCTCGTATTGATGAACCCAAGTTTATCTTCAGTGACCATCTGGTTTAGCACTTCATCTTTGTTGTCTCTGCAGAGCTCCAAAAACTGTCATGAACACTCAACACACTGTTGTTTTTAAAATGGTGTGAGCATTCTTGGTACCCATATTGCACTGACTGTTGACATCCTTAGGCGATGATGGAGAATATTCAAAATGGTTGTAGGTGATACTCCAACCATGTCTGCAAGCTGCTTTTTATTCAGTCTGGTGTCTTCCATTACAGGTTTTTAACCTGTTTGACAATTTCTGAGGAAGTATCCTCAACAGATTATCCCAGATTGAGGTCATCTTCAATCAACTCTCTGCCTTGCTTGTAAAGGCTGTGCCACTTGTAAACCATGGATTTCCCAGGGCAACTAATCCTGCAAACTGCTAATATCTCTTCCAAAATGGTTTGAGGTGTTCCCCTTATTTTGTGAGGAACTTAATGACAGCATGAAATTCAATTTGATCCATAGTTGGGGTTTTCTTCTCATTTGACATGCTTCTTTGATGATATCTGTAAACAGGGGTTCTCTAAACTATGGCCTGCAGGCCAGATGTGGCCCACGAGGCCCACTCATTCAGCCCATGGAGACCTTTTTATCTGAATAAAATAATATTAAATAAATAATTAAAAACAACATCTATGTTTTGATTCTTTTTTATTTGGACCTCAAGTGTGTAGTCGGCCCCCAAATTGCTGTTTGATAGTTAATGCAGCCCAGGCTGAAAAGTTTGGAGACCCCTGCTCTAAAAGAACATGGAGGCAATTAGGTTGAAATTTGGCACATAAACTAATAAGTCACACAATCAAACTGTGCACACTAGTACTTCCATCTCTCCGATAACACCCGGTTCTGTGACTTTCTTGACCACCCTTCATATAATTATCCTCTGTTCAGCACCAAGTTTTCTTGACAATATGTGTCTCTGCCTTGCAGAGTTTTGCCACTATAGGAAGTGAAATTTAGATTTTTATAGAGTGTTGATGTAAACCTCTCTCTTTGGTAGGCTGACCAGATGTCCCGTTTTAAACAGGACAGATGGCAATGGTACTGCCCCATTTCAAATAGTACATATGGTCAGCCTAGTCTCACTGAGCTAGATTCAAAGTGTCAGTAGGCTGATCATCTGTACTGTTTGAAAAGGATGGTACCGTTATTTTCTGCCCTTTTAAAAATGCGGTATCTAGTCAGCCTACTCATTGGGGTATAGAATTAATGATGTGTGAAAGACCATTTGATAATATTAATACTACCACACGTTTATAAAGCACTGGTTTTGTATCTGGCATAATTTGAAATGTGTTTATACACATGAACTAATTTGTAACCAAGAAAAATAAGACACAAAGAGAATGAAATGAATGGCCATTCCTACGGTCACACAATCAGTTCAGGATAGATGTGGGAGTGCAACGTGAATCTAAGGGTAGTTGTTAATTTTGCGACTAAATTTTCCAGGATGATTAAATGTGTAAGGTTATCAAATAATATAAACCTTTTCACATTCAATGGGCATTTAGAAGAAAGGCTTTAAAATAGGGCTAAAGTTTCTTAATTTCCACTAACTGTATGTCAAAAGAGTATGAGTGTTTCCATCATTTAGCTAGGTTTGTATTGTAGACACATAAAGGAATTTTTCTTTTAGGGAAAAACAATGTAGTAAGAGAATCTAAACGTGTATAAAGGAGGCCAGTCAAAACTGGTTAACAGTTATAATGATGATGATAGCTATTTAATATCCACTAAAGAAAAAGTATGGAGAGTATACAAAGTTGTTTAGTATATTTGCCCTGCTTTGGAGTAATTTACAATTTACATGAGAAGAAAGAAAATGTACATAACAATATAACTAGTACGAAAAAGCTAGTTTTACTCCATCAGCAATAAAAGGGGTCTAGGATAAGCATGAATAAGACTCTGAGATAAGTATAAGGCAGAGAGTTAATGAAAAAATTGGGAATAAAGGTATTTCTTGACTTCAATTAGAATTCTGTAAGGCACAGAGAACGTTGGCTAAGAGCAGAGTCTGAAATCCAGGATCATTGTTGATAAAAGTAAGAGTGAGGCAAGTTGGCTAGAAAAGTTTATATCTAGGGTATTAATTTTCTATCACTGGAGTGAAGTAGTGGGCATTCTGGAAGGGTTTCTAGAAAAATAGATAATAATAGAAAGCATGTCTTATACAACACTTGCTGTCTGCAGGGTTGGTTCATTCATTTAGTAAATATTATATTTAATAAGCCCTATATTGGCTGTACAGATATTTACAGAGTGAACATAACGTATGTGGTGCCTGCCTTCATAGAGATTTCAATCTAGTGGCTAGAACTACAATATACTAATACATACATAATTTTAAATTTGATGAGAGGTGTGTAGGTATTACAAAGTGACCTGCGATAGTTATAGATGGACTCTATGATTGATCCTAGTGTCGAGATACCAGGGATTTTCAATGTATTTTCATAATTAAGAAGTAATTTTTTAGAACAATTTTAAGTTAACAGAAAAAATTGAGAGGAAGGTATAGATTTTTCCCAAGTACCCTCCACCCCATACATCCAGAACCTCCCGCGTTATCAAAATTCTCCACAAAAATGGGCTATTTGTTACAACTGATAAACCTACACTAAAGCATCATAAACACTCAGCTGCATAATTTACACTGGGGTTTGCTCCTGATGTTGTATATGTCATGGGTTTAGACAAGTGTATAATGATGTGTCCATCATTGTGGTATCATTCAGAGAATTTTCATTGCCATAAAAATCCTTTGTGCTTCACCGGTTCATCACTGCCCCACCCCCAACTGCTGGCAGCCTAACCTTTAAATGTGTCCGAACCTTTAAATGTCTCCATAATTTTG
>PVKE010046314.1:0-12308 GCA_004027555.1 Craseonycteris thonglongyai | reverse complement strand
TTTTATATTCCACCTATAAGTGAGGTCATATGTTTCCTGATTCTTTCAGTCTGACTTATTTTGCTTAATAAGATGGTCTCTAGGTCCATCCATGTTGTCACAAATGACTGTATTTCATCATTTCTTATCGCTGAGTAGTATTCCATTGTGTAAATGTACCACATCTTCTTTATCCAGTCATCTATCGAAGGGCATTTTGATTGTTTCCATGTTCTGGCCACTGTGAACAGTGCTGCGATGAACATGTGGGTACAAACATCTTTAAAGATTAAGGTTTTTAGGTTTTTTGGGTAGATGCCCAGTAGAGGGATGGCTGGGTCATATGGTAATTCCATTCGTAATTTTTTGAGGAATCTCCGGGAATGTAAACTGATACAACCACTAAGAGTTTTTGACACTGTTAGAGAAACATCACTCATAGGACGTGCCACTTAACTAGGCTAAATATATGTCCTTGAGACAGAAATGGGATATTAAGATGACAAAAAGGGGACAGGGTTATGTAATATTCCATATTCATGGAAAAGTAAGATGATAAAAATGTCTAATTATATGATCACAGTGAGCTAACAATTATTCTTCAGTGACAGAACTCACACAAAAATTTGGGTAGGTGTAGAGGGGGACCATATTTCACCACAATCATACTATGAATATTTCTCCAATGATATAATCTTACACAGAAAATTTTGATCTTTCAACAACTTATCATAGAACTCCTCACACTCCATGACACAATTTTGTTCTACAACTAACATAGCCCTCGTGTCTGGCCACTAATTCTAGATTTTTCCTTTGACCACATACTGTTCATAACAGAAAATATTTTTTCAACAGGTGCGGTACTTCCTGGAAGACAAAGAATAAACACTACAATATTACAAAAATCTGAAAAGTCCATGCATTTTTTGCTCATTCCAGGGGGAAAAAAAATAACAAAAAAAAACTTTGCCTATACTGTATATCAGATACAGAAATGCTTTCTTTATTCCTTGTATTCAACTGTCTCACAATTGCAGATTTGCTGAGGGGCTACTGATTGACTACACGAGTTTCTTCTGTTTGTGTGTGTGATGAGTTCCGCATTCAGGCTGTCCTGTGTTCTTTCCATTCAGGGGTCTTCTTTTGTAGCACCCACTTGAAATTCTCAGTGTTTCCTACGCTGCATTTCCACTTGTTGATAGAGTCTAAGCTGGTTCCATAAAAATTCTCAACTAATTCAAAGTACTTAGCCTCATTAATTTCTCCTAAATCTACTAGCATTTTCAGTTATTGTTTTTTAAGATTTCTTTTATTGTTTTTGAGAGAAGATGTGTGTGAGAGAGAGAGAGAGAGAAAGGGAGAGGGCTCAGAGCAGTCTCCATAGTTGTACATCATTAGCTGTGTCGTAGTTTCATTCCACACAGGTGGATGTGGAGCCGTGCTGGGCGGGAACCAAACCAGAGGCCTCCCACATGGGAGGTGAGAACTTTCACGACCATCCTGGTGGCCACTAGTTGTGCCACAGTTCAGCATATGGGGTTGCATGGGCTGGGACCAGTAACCAAACCCTGTACATCGTGATTGTGAGACAAGTGCCTGCTGAGCTATCCCAACATTTCCTTTCAATCGTTTTTTGACATCAGTAGTTACAAAACTTGACTTTTTCTGGATTCTACATTTTTTACAAGCTATTCAATGTTTATAGCTACTTCTGTAGTGGAAATGTTATCTTTTTCAATTAAACTAATGTAAGTTTGGAATGTAGACACTTGATGTCTTGCAAATGACAACTACAATTTCGAACAGGGATTCTCAAACCATTTTTCCATGTAACCGGGCAATTTTCTTAAGAAAGAAAATAAACTAAGTCCATCAAACATGCTTAAAATTCTGTCAATTCATGAACCAAGAACAAAAACCTTGTATTTCCATGTTTTAGCAATGTAGCATAATTGTTTCTGGCAAAGCCACAAAAGTTTTTCAGTTCTTCAACTCTGTGTATCTATGGAAGTATATGTGTTCTTTCACTGCAAAACATCCAACATCAATTGGTAAGCAGTTGACAGCACACTAGAGACAATTGTGTATAATGTGTGCCCCACAACAAATGCTGATAACCAACCTCTTCACATGCTGAATGGGGCTTAGTGACCACCTCTTGAATTCCCCACTGCTGCAGACAATCAAGGAGGCAGTGTCTGGGTGTTGCTAGCTCAAGAGGCCTGGCCTTGGTAGGATAAAGTAAATGGCACTTCCTCTTTTGTCATACTTGTAGCTTTACTCCACACATTGATTAGCCTAGAGCCTTATGATTAATAAACAACCCATATTCAGTTTTCACAAAAAATTAGAAGCAGGACAAGATTGACATTTATACTAAAATGACAGAATGGTCAGGAAATTTGAAAAAAACAAAAAACAGTACTGTCTTGTTTACAATAGTACCTATGGTCAGTCTACACTTAAGCCATGCCTGGTAAAACATGCCAACAGATCTTCCACTCTTATCAGTAGCCTAATTACTCTCACACCCTTACAGAGACTCAAGACACCTTAGCTGTCCCACCCCCACCCAGGCATGGAGTAAATGGCAGAAGCATATGAGGAAGTCAGTTGACTTCCTGACCCTAACCAATCATTTGGTGGCTGTCACAGGGATACCAAATGTGAAGCAGAAGGTTGTCAGAGATGGGCTGGACTCTGAAAAAAAGTTTTGAAGGCAAGAGAGAGCCTAAAGAGCCTCCAGGGACCCATCTGTCTTCCCAAGGAGCCTTGTGATCTGCACTTTAGAATCAGGTGTGCCATCTTGAGAAGCCATCCCACATTCCGAGGGAAATTAGTTTAATGTTCCCACATAAAAAGGTCCCGAGCCAGGTGGAGGATCATTATATGAGCACACACCGTGGAACTAAAAAGGTTTGCATGCTGATGGAAGGAATTTATGGGGAAATTTATTACAGATCCACTTCTTATGTAAATCGTGTCCCCACATGATGAGTTCAGTGAAAGTAGCAAGGGCAGGAAAGGTTATTTGGGCCAAATATCACTAGCGTTTAACCTTTGAGAAATAAGATATTCTTTATCTAGATAGTCTCAGGAGCCCCAAGACGGTGAAGAAAGGCAAAAGAAAAACCTCAAACCTTTTATAAGGGTAGCTTCTTTGTCTTTGTGAGAAGTCCTTTCTGCAAACTATGAAGAGCTGAAGAATGCAGGTGGGGACAAGGGGCTGAGGGGCAGTGCAGGTTGGATGAGGGGCAGGAGATCTTTAGCATTTCAGATTCTTTGTCTTGTGTTCTAAGTTCTTAGAGAGTAAGACCCCTTTTATACCAAGAAGACCACACACGGGACAGGTAACAGGAGAGGACAGCACACTGGATGCTAATGCATGGACTTGGAAGCTGAATGCATCCAGAGTCTAATTCTGGCCCTGTAACTTGCTAGTAGGTAATTCTAATAATAGAAAAACTAATAAAAACAACCAGATTCAGTGACTCCTGTACTCCATGCCTCTACTGGCACCCTTTTTACCCAAAATGGAAGCTGCTGAAGTCACCACCAGACCCTGGACGAGCCAGGCCCTGCTCTGTCCAAACACACCATGGCAACACGCCCCCTTGTTTCCCCGACCCGGCCACACTGGCCTCTGTACTGTTCCTGGAAGTTGCAGTGTGCACATCTGTCTCGAGGCCTCTGTACCACTTGAGCCCTCTTTCTGGAATTCTCTTCCCCAGATCCTCACACTTCCTTCAGATCTTCTCTCACATGCCAGCTTCTCATGGAGGGCCACCGCACCCCTCCCCACCCTGCAGCACCAGGATTTCCTGTTCCCCTTGTCCTGCTTAGTTTTTCTCTGTAGCACTCCTTACCAACTAAATGAACATACAGTCATTGTGATACACTGTCTGCATCCCACACCCTGTGACATACTCCCATAGGGCAGGGGTTTCCTATACTGTATTCACAGCCGTATTCCTAGAACAGAGAACAATCCCCGGCATGAGGCAGTACCTATGTAGATGGATGCAGCTGACTACCTACTATGTCTCAGGCACTTTACTTTACAGAGGCAAGTTTGTCTGCGTCTCACTGCCGAGGATATCCATTCTACTGCTTAAACACACAAGATCATTTCTGCTGTTACACGGGGTGGGGCAGGGGCGGGGGCGGGGGGCGCAGCTTAGTGTGAAACCTTTACATTCGTATGTACGTATGCATGAATGAGAGAGAGAATGAGTGTGTGTGTGTGTGTGTGTGTGTGTACAAGTTAAGTCTAATCTATACCTTATAAACAACATTTAAAATTTCAAAACAAATCTCAATACTGCAGGAGGGATGGTTAATTAGAATATGAGAGATCCTAATCAAAAATCAATACCTTGAGTGTTGGTTATTTAAAATATTGTTCTCCAAAAGCCAAGTTAATGACCAAAAGAGATATTAGATTCTTACTGGTAAAACCAGAGAACTGCAATATACATGATTAGACAGAAATATTGTCAAGGCTCCACTGCCCTGAAGGAAGCAACATAGAAAGAACCAGCTAGCACCGTTCATTCAGCACTCAGCTCTGGGCTCCGGCCTGGTGGTCCCGATCCCTGCCCTCTATGGATGGCTTGTGAGCTGACCACCCACGTGGCTGCACTGTCTGGCCAGCAGAGTAGTTTTGCATTTGCCACAGTCTTCTGTTCATGGTGTTAGCGGGAGCACCACAGCAGAACCACAGAACTGGTTGTAAACCAGTCTTGTTCCTCTTGGCTAAATTTTTGGCTACTTGTTAGAATTAGCTCTCATTATAACAGTCTTAGTTTGAATTTTCCCACAAACAGGTCCTGAGATAGGAATTCAAGAACATGTAATTTTTTTGAGGTGCGCAGGGAACATGGGTAGGAGTGTGGACTACAGGAGAAGGAAGGCAACTGATAACGGGTCCATTAGCAAGCCAGCCTGCACTGTGGCCACAAGAAGACTCTGAGAAATTATGCAAAATGGACATCTCACAATTATTCCAACCCAACCTAAGAGGAAACTGTGTTATCATACAGATTCCCATGGCTGGTTGATTGAGGGCAGCTCCCATGGCCTAGAATGTGCATGGACAGACTGGGCCTTGTTAGACTCTGGAGAAAAGCCCTCAGGCACAAGGATGCACAGACAGACTATAGGAACTTGACAGAACACAATGAAAGGTGCCCTAAGGTCTGAAGGCTATGTGCAAGGCACCGACCATGTCTATATGTAACAATCCACCTGCCTGCATGGTCAGGAGGGCCCAGAGAAGTCTCCATAGTTGTACGTCATCAGTTTTTGACATGGTTTCCTTCCAACAGGTGGGCAGGGGCCGAGCAGGGAGGGAACTGGACAGGAGGGCTCCTACATGGGAGGCACTCCCCCTCAAGCCAGGGACTAAACTGGGGGCCAAGAACCAAACTGGGTGCCTCCCACATGGGAAGCACATCCCAGTTCAGCATATGGGTCCACAAAGGCCGGGGCCAGGATTCGATCCTCAGTCCCCAGGGCTGCAAAGCGAGCACTTAACCCACTGAGCCAACCCAGTTTCCCCTCCAAAGACTTTCT
This sequence comes from Craseonycteris thonglongyai, assembly GCA_004027555.1. Classification (NCBI taxonomy): domain Eukaryota; kingdom Metazoa; phylum Chordata; class Mammalia; order Chiroptera; family Craseonycteridae; genus Craseonycteris; species Craseonycteris thonglongyai. Next base: position 6,752 of record PVKE010046314.1, on the reverse strand, counting down.
AAGGGAGGAAAACTTTTGCTCTTCTACCAAAATGTTCTACTTTCAACAAGGGAGGGAGAACAGGGGAGGTTATTATTCTTGATGCTTGTCAGATGCCCATCCTGATAGGGTGGAGTGAAAAGGCAAACCCAGGAATGGAATGTCTTTCATACATGAGTTGCTGATATTAATCACTATATCAGTTATCTGTGCCTACAGTGATGCTGTGTAACAAGCAACCACAGCCTCAGTGACATATATCAGTTGGTTTATTACTTGTGTGTCAGGTCAGTTGGGGGTCAGTGGCTATTTGGCTGGGACAACTGGGACTGTCTTCGCCATATGGCTTTCATTTTTCAACAGGCTTATCCAGGCAATTCTCACGCCAATGGCAAAGGAGCAAGAATGAGCAAGCCTGATCTCACGAGTGCATTTCAACTCTGTGTTCGCGTTGTATTTGCTAGCGTCCTATTGGCTCAGAGCAGCTATTTGCTGAAGCCGGCTCCTCCAGCTTGAGAGCCTGGGTTTCAAATATTCAGAAACTTTGTGAGTCAAATATTGTGTCGCTGGTGGACTGAAATTTTAAAAACCAGCAAGCACTACAAATCAGGACTTTTTGTTTCAAAGAGCTGGTACACAGCTGACCCAAAACAAGCCCCATTGCTGATGTCCGAGTGAAGCGGGGAGGCAGAAGGACCCAGCCCCGGTGCAGGGGCTGTCCAGCGTTAGTTGGAAAATTGAGTGGGTTTGGGGAGCACTGAAGAACCAGGGCCCATGCTTGGAATGATCACAGGTACTCAGCAACATCACAGCTGAGTTCTTTTCCAGGCTCCACGAAATGTGGGACCAATCCAGTCACTTTTTATTATTACTTACATATATTTTTTATTAGTCAGGTCACTTGAAGTCTCATGCTGATTCTTCATTTTGGCAAACTTTACTCTTCTCATAAAGCTTCATGTGGTCTTGAATGTTAAAAGAACACTTTAAGTCTTTCCAAGGACTATAGCTAATAAAAAGCAGGGACCCTTTTCTTAGTGCCTGTGAGCTCCAAGAGCTCCAGGGATGAGATCTAAACCATTGAAGAGATGGAAAAATATCTGGGGAAAATGAGGTGAATTCCATCCAAAATCACACAAGTCAAATCTGAGAGCAGGTCTCCCAGGTTCAAGTTCTTGGCCACATCCTTCAGACAATCAGGCTTGTGAGCAGACCCAAGAGGGTGAAAACAGGGAATAAGAAAAATTCAAGTGAATCTCCCCATCACTGTGTGTAAAGCCTGCCTCTCTCATTTGTCAGGTACGATTTACTGGCAATTTGTCAGGTAACGTATTAAACTACGTCTCTAATGACTTAATACAGTTCGTTTCATATTGAACAGGAAGTCGCTTTAAAACTATCCGACCCTATGCTACCCCTGGGTTAGTTGGGTGAGTGAAGGCAGTGTGTTAACAGGGAAAGTGTTGTTGTCCAATGCAAAGCCTCATACTGCCAAACAGGGCTTCAGAACCGTGTACACATCCTATTCAGTTCAGGCTGCTATAACAAACATGGCATAGCCTGATGGCTTAAACAACACAAATCTTTCTCTCGCAGTTTCAAAGACTGGAAGTCAGGGTGCCAGCATGGTTTCATTCTGGTGACAATCCTCTCTCTGGTTTTCAGATGGATTACCTATCATTGTGTCTGAGAGGATGGGAGGCAGAGAAGGAGGGAAGGGGGAGAGAGAGAGACAGAGAGACAGAGAGAGTTCTTTTGTAGCTCTCCTTATAATGGCACTAGGACTCAGCCCTCATGACCTAATTATCTCCTAAATGCCCCACCTCCAAATGCCAGCACATTGGGGGTTAGGGTTTCATTATATTAATTTGGGAAAAAAAACAAAGATTCAGTCCCTCACAATATCAAAACCTCATTCAAGAGCTTCATGCTCCACATTAGCATGTGGAAGCCATTGAGTTCCTTGCGGTAAGGGAAACTGTTCTCCTTGCATAGCCCGACATTTCTCCCCTTATTCGACTACAATATGTGTGTGGAATACACATGACCATTACAGGGCATACCAGCGATCTGAACTACGTGGTTTGAGACCGTCCTCGCTCCGTGGGATGCTGAAAAGAAGGCTTGGGGGACCCAGAGGACACTGAAGAGCAAATGGTATAAAAAAGAGAGTGATAGTAGGGCTGTCTCACAGCATCTAGCCTCCTTGCTTCTCGTCAGGAGAGGGTAGCAGAATAACCCCCAAGGCTCAGGAGCTTTAAACAACACAGGTTCATTCTTTAATCACACTCTTGTCCCATGAATCAACAGGGGAGCTCTGCTCAACACAGTGATTCAGAGACACCTGCTAACAAGGAAGCCACCACTCCAAACTCGCCCTTCCCCAAACAGAAAAGAGATGGCATGGCCTGCAGTAGCCCTTACAGACACACGTCACCTCCACTCACTGAGTGTCATCAGTCCAAGCAGCCACTTCACGTGGACAGGGAAGTGAAGTGCAGCCTGACTATATTAGTTTTCTGAGAATGCTGTAACAAATTTCTACAAACTTGGTGGCTTAAAACAATACAAATTTATTTCCCTGTAGTTCTGAAGATCAGAAACCCAAAGTCAAAATCACTAGACAGAAACCAAGGTGTGGGCAGGGTCACTCTCCCTTCAGGACTCTAAGGGAGAATTTGTTCGTTGCCTCTTTCCCACTTCCTTGGCTTGTGGCTCAGTTCTGCCTGTGTCCAATCTCCCTCTACCTGTATCCAATCTCCCTCTGCCCTTCTCTCTCTCTCTCTCTCTCTCTCTTTCTTTCTTTCTTTTTTTAATGATTTATTTTATTGTTTATGACAGAGACAGAGAGAGTCAGAGAGAAGGGGGAGGGCCCAGAGCAGTCTTCATACATCATCAGTTTTCGACATGGTTTTGTTCCACACGGGTGGGCGGGGGGGTGGCAGTGCAAGGCAGGAACTGAACTGGGGGCCTCCCACATGGGAAGCACACCACAGTTCCACATATGCGTCCACACAGGCTGGGGCCGGGTTTAAATCCTTGGTTACCGGGGCTGCAAAGAGAGTGCTTAACCTGCTGAGCCATCCTGGCTTCCCCTGCCCTTCTCTTGTGTACGTGATTGCATTTAGTCCCACTCAGTTAATCTCTCCATATCAAGGCCTTTCATTTAATTGGATCTGCAAAGACCCTTTTTCCAAATAAAGTAACATTTATAAGTTCCAGGGATCAGCACCTGTTATCTTTGGGGACCATTATACAGCCCAAGGAAAGAGAACTGGAATTTTGCATTTATTGACAGTCTTATTACTGTCCCTTTCTCTTTCAGCCTTCCCTCCCTCCATACTTCTCAACTAAGTGCCCATAGTGCTGCGTGCTTTACCAGTTCACAGCTAAGCATTCGTCTCGTTTTGAACAGGGCAAGAAATGCACAACCAGAGAGGGCTTAAAAGCCCACCTGTACAGCCCTCTCTTTTTACAATCAAATAAATAGGGGCTCAGAAATAATATTATGTACCCAGGGTCACATATTGAGTTTGAGATGAAAACAGAACACAAAACACCAGAGATGTAGTGAGCTGCCCAATACTACACCATACTCTGTGAGCTGCCTACCAAGCCACTTGGTGGGTAATCTGATTTTTCCCTCTGATATTTACCCTCCATAACGATATTATCCTCAACCCACATCACTCTGTTGCCACCTAACCATTGGCTTAGAAATTATCACTATCTGACATTTTATGTATATTTATATTTATTGTCTTGTTCATTGTCTATTTCTCCCCATGACAATGTAAACTCCATGTCAGCAAAGTCTTTGTTTTTCTCATCACTTTCTCTCCAATAGCCTCTACCAGTGCCTGACACATAACTGGCGTTCAGTATTTGTCAAATGAATGAATAAATGAATCTGGAGAACTGACTTCCCACTAGTTTAGATAAACGTCCTACCATCATTTTAATTTTGTGAGTGCCTGATGTCTTCTGGAGTATTACAAAGGATAATGTTTTTAGCTTATTATGAATGTGGTTGCAATTCTGTAAACTTGTATTTGTTCTGTGATATTTTATAGTTTGTCCCATTTTTCTAAACAAATTGCCAACTTATAACAATAAAACTTAATTATCTATACATCTCATATAGCAAAATCACCTTTGCAATATGTAGATAGAAATCTAGAAAGACTTTATTTACATAAATGGTATTTTTTACCAACTTAAGTTTTGTGAGATTTTCTTTTCAATTCATCCCTAGACACTATTTTCAGTATTTGCAGTCAAGTATAAATTATGCCCATTAGCTTTCCTGCTTGCTCTTACAGTGAAGTGGTAATCCTTAAGTAGGTTACTGCATAAACTTCTCTGACACAAGGTTACATTTATGACTTGGAAGCAGAATCAAGCAGAACGGTTAACTTTGAATTATGTAAATTTTGTTTTTAAAACAAAAGTGTAAGACAATCAGCAAAAACAAAATTATGAATATACACAAAAAGTACATTGTTTTATTTTTTTACTGTTAAATGTATTGAGGTGACATTGGTTGGCAACATAGTTTCCAGGTGTACAATTCTATGTTACATCATCTATGCATTGCATTATGTGCTCACCACCCAGAATCAGCTCTCCCTCCATCACCATATATCTGGTACCCCTCCCAACTCCCCCTCTGCCCCCTGCTCTTCCTCCCCCCTCCCCCCTTTCCCTCAGGTAACCACCAAACTATCAAGTGTGTCTATAAGTTTTTGTTTCTTTGTTACTTTCAGTTTTATATTTCACCTGTAAGTGAGGTCATATGTTTCTTGATTCTTTCAGTCTGATTTATTTTGCTTACCGTAATAAGATGGTTTCAAGGTTGATCCATATTTTCACAAATGACTGTATTTCATCTTTTCTTATCTCTGAGTAGTATTCCATTATGTAAATGTACCTTAACTTCTTTATCCAGTCATCTGTCAAAGGACACTTTGGTTGTTTTCATGATTTGGCTACTGTGAACAGCACTGTGATGAACATTGGGGTACATGTATCTTTGCGGATTAAGGTTTTCAGGTTTTTTGGGTAAATACCCAGTAGAGGGATTGCTGGGTCATATGGCAATTACATTCCTAATTTTTTGAGGAATCTCCATACAGCCTTCTATAGTGGTTGTAGCAGTTTACATTCCCACCAGCAGTGTATGAGGGTTCCTTTATGTCCACAACTTCTCCAGCACTTGTTATGTCTTGTCTTGTTGATTATAGCCATTCTAACAGGTGTGAGATGGTGTCTCATTCTGGTTTTAATTTGCATCTCCCTAATTGCTAGTGATGCTGAGCATTTTTTCATGTACCTGTTGGCCATTTGTATGTCTCATGAGCGAAGTGTCTGCTTAGGTCTTCTGCCTATTTTTTAATTGAATTGCTTGTTTTTTGTTGTTGTTGTTGAGTTTATATTTTTGGTATTAGCCCCCTATCGGAGGCATTGTTTGCAAATATTTTCTCCCAGTTGGTTGGTTGCCTCTTTGCTTTGTTGATGGTTTCCTTTGCAGTGCAGAAGCTTTTTGGTTCGATAAAGTCCCCTTCATTTATTTTTGCTTTTACTTCCCTTGCCAGTCCTCCCTGAACCCCAGGTCTATAAATTTAGTACCAATGTTTTCTTCTATACAATTTATTGTTTCAGGTCTTACTTGGAGGTCTTTAATCCATTTTCAGTTAGTTTTGGTATATGGTGACAGATCGTAGTTCACATTCAGTCTTTTGCACGTAATTATCTAATTTTCCCAGCACCATTTACCGAAGAGGTTTTCTTTTCCTTACTGTTTATTTTTTGCTCCTTTGTCAAAAATAATCTGTCCATATATTTATAGGTTTATTTCTGGGTTTTCAATTCTGTTCCATTGATCTGTGGTATCTGTTTTTCTGCCAATACAAAGCTGTTTTGATTACTGAGGCTTTGTAGTATAGATTAAAGTTGGGCAGTGAGATTCCCCCAGCTTTATCCTTTTTTTCTTAATATAGCTTTGGCGATTTGGAGTCTTTTGTGGTTCCATACAAATTTGATGATTTTTTAAATCTGTTTCCTGAAAGAATGTCTGAGGGATTTTGATGGGAGTGGCATTGAATCCTGTATATTGCTTTGGGTAATATGGCCATTTTAACTGTGTTGATTCTTTCAATCCATGAACACGGAATATCTTCCTATTTCTTTGTGTCTTCTTTAATTTCTTTTAACAATGTCATATAGTTTTCAGTGTGTAAGTTCTTCATCTTCTTTGTTAGATTTGTTCCTAGGTATTTCATTTTTTGGTTTGCAATGACAAAGGGAATGAATCTTCACATCTCTCTTTCTGAAGTTTCATTGTTGGCATATAAAAATGCAGTTAATTTTTGCATATTAATTTTTTTTATTATGACAATTGCTTTATTATGGGGGTGAAGTAGGGTGGAGGTCTGAAACTGAAACCACACAATCTCCAGCATATGCCTCAATAGCATTGTAATATTGATACACTTGGCATTAGTTGCCTCATTTACATAAGAAAAATAACCTTTTTTTAATTAACAGTGGTTAAATGAAGAAATAAAACTGCAGTAGTTGTACCTCTTGAGGTAGCATCCTGATTTTTTTTTTAATATTATTATATTTTATTGTTAAATTTAATGGGGTGACATTGGTTGGTAACAATCAGACAGTTTCCCAATGGACAACTCCACATCACATCACCCATGCATCGCATTATGTGCCCAGCTCCCAGAATCAGGTCCCCCTCCAACCCGATATATCTGGTGCCC